>AWWV01011929.1:0-33472 GCA_001974805.1 Corchorus capsularis | reverse complement strand
AATTGGGATTTTAACTACAATTGTGGACTTATATGGGCTAAGTATTATCCCATATAAAATATCCAAAAATCCTTAACTTCCGGACTTTTTCTGGGCTTGGCTTCAATCCTTTGCAAATAAGCTCCAAATCTTCAATTCTTGCTTCTTGAATTAATTCTTCAATTGTCTTCAAATCTTCAAAATATTTCCAAGAAATCTTCAAACACGAACTTCGCATCTTCAAATCTTCACTCCAAATGGCTAAGGCCATAGTTGAGTAAAAAGTCTCCAAAAGAGCTCCAAAAAAAGAGTGAAAAACAACTAGTTTCCACTTTTCTTGTCTTCATGACCTAAAAACACAAATACTAGTAAAATAGGGTAAAAATACACATAAAAATAGCAAAAATCATATAAGAATAGCTATAAAAATAGGGTCTATTTTGGCTCGATCAGACTCCAAGTTGGATTAGGTGTCATCCTAGAGTAGAATCCAAGTCAAAATAGGATTCTGGAATTTTCTAGATTTCTGCAGAAACTTCGACTTGATATTCGGGCTTGAAGATGGCAGATATGGGCTTTTCACTTCGAAAGAAAGTTGTAGAGCTCAGAGTTAGTTTTCCAACGGCTACTCATGGGCTTAAAACGGACATCTGAGCAGAAAGCTATGGCCTTTCTATAAAGACTGCACTGAAACCGGGCTTATATCGCAAATCTGCGGGATTATTGCGGGATTTGGATATTCTTTTGGATATTAGGCCTACAAATTGGGATTTTAACTCCAATTATAGGTTTATATGGGTTGAGTATAATCCCATATAAATAATCCAAAAATCCTCAACTTCAGGGCTTCTTCTGGGCTTGGCTTCAATCCTTTGCAAATAAGCTCCAAATCTTCAAAATATCTTCTTGAATTAATTCTTCAATTGTCTTCAAATCTTCAAAATATCTTCAATCACAAACTTCGCATCTTCAAATTTTCATTCCAAATGGCTAAGTCCATAGTTGAGTAAAAAGTTACTAAAATAGCTTCAAAAAGAGTGAAAAACAATAAGTTTTCACTTTTCTTGTCTTCAAGACCTAAAAACACAAATACTAGCAAAATAGGGTAAAAACACATATAAAAGTAGCAAAAAGTATATAAAAATAGCTATAAAAACATGCATAATTTTAGCTCGATCATATTTTCCACCACACTAAATCTTTGCTAGTCCCTAGCAAACTAGTGTAGACAAACAAAAATTAAGATTCTTTATCTTAGATTAATGCACTTATGTTCAAATCTTTTCAAAAACTTTGAACACATACATATATCAAGAATCAATTCAATTTATGAGATCAGAATAACAAAGAATATTAAGAGTATCCAATTTAATAGATCAAGATATAGCAAGTATCCTCATTCTTAAGTAACCATAATCAAAGTAGCTCTAATCACTTATCATTTATTACACCTATAACTACTTCTTCCTATAAGCTTAAGCCTTCATCTTTATATCCACTACTCAAACGATTGCATACTATGAATACAAATCAAGAATTTCACATGGATTACAATGATTTTCATAGGGTAATTTATTAGAAAAGTGAGGTTACTAACCTCAAAGTGTTCATGCTTAGGGGTTACTAACGCCCTTTATTTTTTTTTTTTGTGAGGCTACTAGCACTCTAGAGGGACAATACTTCTGCCGATCCATGCCTCTTATCCTCTTCCCAAGGGTTACTAACTCCTTTTGTTTAAAGAGAAGAGTGACAACAATGGATTTTTTTAAAGGTAAAAGATATCTCTACTCCTCTTGCATGAAAAACACTCTTGTTTAAGAAAAAGATTTTTTTTTAAAACTACCCTTCTAATATAGATAGTCCCCCACACTTATTTTTGACATATTCATAAAATACTCTCATAAGTGTAGTTTCAATAAAAATTAAACACAAGTTCTAAAAATAGGCAATCATAGAAATAATAAGTAATAAGCTCATATCACAAACTTCAATTATACCTAATCTAAGAAATAAGATATCATACTATAAATCAATCAATGAATCAATCATTATTAAAAATTCTAAGATATCATCAATCAAAAATCAAATCAATAACTCAATATATGCATATAAAATCAAAATTTTGTCAAAATTTTCGAAAAAATTATGCCAATTTCTATGTAAGTTTTATATGTATGCAGACTTACTCCCCCGCACTTAAAAGATACATTGTCCCCAATGTATTAACAAGCGTGGAAAATCAAAGCAAAAATAAATATGCATCTTTAAATCCTAATTAACCTATATAACCTATATCTATATTTATATGTATCGCATATCAAGGAAAAATCAATCAAAGCATTGCAAGAAAAAATTAAATGGAGTTAAGGTTTAAGAAAACTTGGGGTTTAATCCAAGCATAAGCTCCATTCGATTTCCTCATATTGGTGAAAAGCTCCTTTTTCTCCTTTGGTATGGAAAATCCTAAAAAAGAAAAGAAAAATAAAACAAAGAAAAATTAAGGGTTAGTAAAAATAATATTGGGTTGCCTCCCAATAAGCGCCTTTCTGTAGGTCTTTGGCTAGACTGCCTTAAAGAAGGTTATTCTTCAAGGGTGAAGGAATTTTAGGTGTAATCCTTCAACAGGTCTTCAATAACTCTACTTTCTTCAATGATTTTGATAGTTTCAAGCTGAATTTTATCAAGACTTGAAAGAATCAAAGCACTTAAATCAGCATGATTTAGCGATAGCATGGATGTGACCGGTGGTGGCATGGTGTTGCGCACGGATGGCATGGCAAAGGCCGGGCATGGCCGGGCATGATGCACAGATAAGGTCGGGCATGGTTTGGTGGTGTCTCGATGGCCGGTTGCGGAGTGCTGGTGGCACGGATTGGTGCGGACAAGGCCGGGCTAAGCTTGGGCGGCTGTGCGGCATTAACTGGGCATGGCCGGGCATGCGTCATGGGTGGCGCGGCTATGGCCTGGCTCGTTCGGACAGGTAGCGTGGCAAGGGCTGGTGTCGTCCGGATGGGTAGCTCGGTGGCCGGGCTAGGCGCACGGCCTTGGGTAACCTTGACCGGTGTTGGCCGGCCATGTGATGTCAATGGCCGGGCTATGGCTGGGCAAGATGGTTTGTGCGGCACGGGCTTAGCTGGGCTGAGTCCTTGAGTAGCTTCCTTCGATGTATTGATTATCATCTGGGCAAAACTCTCCAATATCTCATATGTCAGTAGTGCCGTGATCGAATAGGGGAATATAGATGAGAGTGTCGACAGACAATCTATCAGAAGCTCTTAATCCTTTGTAGAAGTTTTGAGCCAATCTTCTTGGATCATAACCATGATGAGGGTGAGCAGCACATAGCTTCTTAAACCTTTGCCAAAATTGGGGAAAATTCCCACTTGGCGTTGAAGAATGCTTCCAACTTTAGTTCTATGTTTAAGATCTATATCTTGCTTCTTAGTTGAATAGCTTAATTGGTTGATCTTCAGGGATGGTTGAACTTCTTTGTTGTTGACTTCTTTCTCCTTCTTGGCTTCTTTCGCTCGATCTTTCTTCTTTCTAAAGCTAGGGGGCTCAATTGCTTTAAACAAAACTTCCAATGCAGGCGATATTGGTGAAGAATCTTCAATAGCTCCTTTCTTAACCCACTTAGAACTTATAACATAAACAAAATTGTTAGATTTCAAAGGCACTTGAGATGAAATTCTAGGGTGGATGACTCCACCATCGAATTCCATGGTCAATGAACCATTGAATACATCAATCTTGGTATGAGAAGTCTTTAGGAAAGGTCTTCCTAATAAAAGAGGGCATTGATCTTTCGAATACTCCATATCCATGATGAATATGTCGATAGGAAAAATTAGATGCTCAACTTTAATTAAGATATTCTCTAAAACACCTTTGGGATAAACCAAAAATCGGTCAGCTAATTGCAGAATAACATCAGTATTCTTCAAAGAACCAAGATTTAAAGATTTGTAGAAAGAATAAGGCATCACGCTTAAAGAAGCACATAGATCAAGCATCGCATTCTCTATAACACTTCTCCCAATAGAACAAGTAATAGAAAATGTACCTGGATCTTTGCACTTAGGAGGTAAACTCTTTTGAAGCACAGCAGAGACATTAGCTCCAGCGCTTACCTTACCTTGTAATCTCTTCTTATTGGTACAAAGTTGCTTGAGGAACTTTGCATAATTCGGAATTTGTTGAATGGCATCAAGAAGTGGGATGTTGACCTCAACTTTTCGAAATATCTTGATCATCATCTTCTTTCTTTGACTTCTTCAATCTTGATTGGAAAGGAATTAGGTTGGAATCGATTTTAGGCTTGTTGGAATCGCACACACCTTTTCCTTTGAGTTGAGTTATGGTATCTTCTTTGTTGGAACCTTTAATCGCAGCAGCTCCTTTGTTGTTGGGTTCATCTTCAATCTTGATTTCGACAGGCTCTTGTAAATCTTCTTTGGTGTAGCTCGGCTCTCCTTCTTCTTGTTGATGTGCGGCAAAGGTTGAATAGGGTTCTTTCAACTCTTTTCCACTAGGAGGTACCATTGGTTGTGATGGAAACCTTTGTTGACCTTGTGTCTTGAGGTCACTCAAATCACTAGCTAATTGGCTAATTTGCTTTCTCATCATCTCCATAGCTTCTTTGATTTGTTGCATCTCGACAGCTTGTGAAGATTTAAAATTAGGTGTTTGAAAATTACCTTGGTTCCCATATTGTTGACTCGGTTGCTCAAGTCTCCAATAAGGTTCAGGATTCCTTTGATAAGCTCCTTGTAATCCCACGACATTGATTCCTTACTTGTTGTCTTCCAAAGTAGCACAAACCCTAGGCACACTTGAAAAATTCGCTTGGAACAAATCAGTGAGCATAGCAATTTGCTGATTCATTTCTTGAAGTTGTTGCTCCAATGAGGTGGAATAGGTAGAAACTTCATTGATTCTTCTTGTAGGGCCTTCTCTTGAAAAGTCTTCTCGAGATCCAAATTGTTGAGTGTTTGCAGCCATATTTTCCACTAAAGACCAAGCTTCGGAAGGAGTTTTATCTATTAAAGCTCCTCCACTTGCAGAATCGATGGAAGATCTGTCAAACGGTAGTAATCCTTCGTAGAAGTACTGGATCAGCAATTGTTCATTGATTTGGTGAGTGGGGCAGCTCGCACAAAGTGTTTTGAAACGTTCCCAATATTCATGCATTGTTTCTCCATGGCGTTGCTTAATTCCGCAAATCTCCTTCCTTATGCTTGATGCTTTGTGTGCAGGAAAGTACTTCTCCAAGAACAGCTTCTTAAGGCTCGTCCAAGATGCGATTGAAGTAGTGGGTAAAAGGTACAACCAATCTTTTGCTCGGTCCATAAGAGTGAACGGAAAGGTTCTTAACATGAATTTATCTTCAGGAATACCTTGAATACTTGTAGATGCACAGGCAATCTGGAAATCAGTTAGATGTCGGTGAGGATCTTCTCCAGGCAAACCGTGAAATTTGGGTAAAATCTGAATAAATCCAGATCTAACTTGGTTGAGAACTTGAATTGGATGACTCCTCTTCTTGTAATCGGCTTTGTGTCTTCTTCTTCTTCTGAAATAGTTTTCTTTCAGGCTCAGGATTGAATTCTAAACCTTCAATACCACTACTTCTTGTCTTTGGCATGCAACTTCCTAGAAAAATCAAACAAAACTAAAAAGAAAAATTAGCAGTAACAGTTCTTAAATAAAATAAAAAGCAGAAACAGAAAATAAAAATATTTTTTTTATTTATTTTAAAAAGGAAAAAACGGAAAAAGAAATTTTTTTTATCGATGCAAACCCTATTTTTTTTTATAGAAAAATCGGAAAAAGGAAAAACTTTTATTTTTTTAGAAAAAACGGAAAAAACAAAAACTAATTATTGGATCTAATCTCTCTTTACTTCCTCTCAATTCAATTCCCTTCCCCGGCAACGGCGCTAAAATTTATGATCGTGTCGTCAATGACCATAAAAATAATCCCCACAATAAACTAACTAAACTAGCTAGGGCAAGTAGGGGTCGAATCCCACAGAGAAGAGTTATGTGATGAAAGAAGGAAAAATAAAGAAAAATCTTTTCCAAAAATCAAGTAGAAACCAGGGTAAAGATGTGGGTAAAATAAATAATGATAATTAATCCCCTAAAAACAATTACACTAAAAATAAAAGCAAAGCAAATTAAATCTAAATCTTAATCTAAATCTAAAACAGAATATAACACAAACAATAATTATAAAGCATACTTCTTCTCCGATGGTATGATTCAATCAAATTAACTATGGATCATCGACTTAAAAGGTGAATTAAGCATCTTATTCTTGACTAAAAACTGATATAGGTTTCCCAACATGTATTTTAGATAAGAGGCCGATCAAAGCTGCAGTTATCCCTTTTATTCCTTCAGCGATCGATTACTTTCTCAGGGCTTAAAGATCACTTAAGAACAAAGCATTAAGAACAGTTAATTTTACACACATGCCTACAAAGTAGAACCATACGAAGAGAAATTTCTCGCCCTCCTATAGACAAATACCCATCAGGCTGCGATCAAACAAACCTGATTCGCTACACATAATCAAACTTGAGTGGTCAATTCTAAGCTTGATCTAGCCATAGATCTTCCTCTTACATCGTTAGTGGCCACATAACTCAAATAAGATTCAGAATCATAAAATAAAACAAGGTTTTGACTACTATCATCAAGAACTTAACACAAAATTATAAGTATAGAAATCTCACCATAATCAATTGATTGAATTCACCAAAGGATTAGAAGTATTAAGGATTTAGCTACTCATGGACTTAGGAAAATCCATGAGAGGCATAAGAATACTTACAAAACTAGGGAGGAACGATTTCTCCCCCTTGAAACCCTAGGGACGTCGCACCCCTCTATGGCTAGAGAGGGTGTCGACTTCCCCCTTCTAAAACTAGAGAAAACCTAAACTAAAGAAAGGTAGAAAAAGAATAAAACTATATGAGAGATTTGTTATGTGAAGAATTTGTGATCTGTGATATAGGAGGTGGCTATTTATAGTGGAGGATAGGGGTAGGACGGTTTAGCTCTAACTTGGACTCCAAGTTGGATTAGGTGTCATCCTAGAGTAGAATCTAAGTCAAAATAGGATTCTGGAATTTTCTGGATTTCTGCAGAAACTTCGACTTGATATTCGGGCTTGAAGATGGCAGATCTGGGCTTTGAAATAAAGTTGTAGATCTCGGATTTAGCTTTCCAACGGCTACTCATGGGCTTAAAACGGACATCTGAGCAGAAAGTTATGGCCTTTCTACGAAGACTGCGCTGAAACCGGGCTTATATCGCAAATCTGCGGGATTATTGCGGGATTTGGATATTCTTTTGGATATTAGGCCTACAAATTGGGATTTTAACTCCAATTATAGGTTTATATGGGCTGAGTATAATCCCATATAAATAATCCAAAAATCCTCAACTTCAGGGCTTCTTCTGGGCTTGGCTTCAATCCTTTGCAAATAAGCTCCAAATCTTCAAAATATCTTCTTGAATTAATTCTTCAATTGTCTTCAAATCTTCAAAATATCTTCAATCACGAACTTCGCATCTTCAAATCTTCATTCCAAATGGCTAAGTCCATAGTTGAGTAAAAAGTCACTAAAATAGCTCCAAAAAGAGTGAAAAACAATAAGTTTTCACTTTTCTTGTCTTCAAGACCTAAAAACACAAATACTAGCAAAATAGGGTAAAAACACATATAAAAGTAGCAAAAAGTATATAAAAATAGCTATAAAAACATGCATAATTTTAGCTCGATCAAATGGGGTTAGGATTTGTCTGATACTGAAGGTAATATCCCCGAGGTCGATAGTTGTACTCATAATTCCAAGGATAGTACTGCTACCCTGGTTTCTAGGTTTGAAATCTGTCTCCCCCACTGAATGTACTTCTCCTTCCTTCTTTTTCTGTCCTCTCTTGGCCTGATCAGTTATCTCTTCTAAGTACCCCATTTTGATTGTTGCTTTCATAGCTTCTCCAATTACAATCAAGCTTGAGAATGACTCTGTAATCTTCGGAAGTAATGCCTTAAAGTATTCCTTAGGCAAGGTTCTCAGGAATAAAGAGTTCCCCTCCCTTTCCGGTAGGCCGGGCACTAACAAGGCTACTTCCCTGAAACGTTGTCCATAAGTCGTCAACGATTCATCAGGCTTTCTTGACATATTTGTCAGAGTATCTCTAGTGGGCGCCAACTCCATCAGATACCTAAAATGTGCTAAATAGGCCTTAGTCATGTCACCCTAACTCTGAATGCTTTTCGGATCCAGTTGATTGTACCAAGTAATTGCTGAACGGGTCAAGCTAAACATGAAGCTGTACGTTAGGAACTTATCGTCAATGGAAAAGGGTGCCATCTTGTTCTGGAAACTGAGCACGTGATCCCTGGGGTTCTTTGTTCCATCGTATTTTTCAAAATCCGGCATTTTGAATTTCGGGGGAATGACTACTCCATTTGCCACAACAGTGCTTGCGATATTGGGAATCCCATAGTCTTGAATTCCATCCACGCTCCTCAGTCTTTCCTCTATTCCGCCTTCAATCTTCTGCTAAAATTTTTCCTCGTCGGCCCCTTTTTTCGGGTTATCTTCCCTTGTTAACTTCATAGGTTTAGTAGCAGCTATCCCAGGTGAAAACAGGTATGAGTAGTCTTGTTGTGATGACGTAGGTGCAGCAACAATACCAGCATGAGATTTGAGTGGATTAAGCATTGAGGTATTAGAAACAACAGGTCTGGCCAGTAGTGGGAAAGCGAATTGTGTACCGCTAGACGCTGCAGTATCAGACACCGTAGGCCTAGTTGCCGTTCCCGTTAGTGGTGGGAAAACAAATGGTGAGCTACCAGATGCCGGAGGGAACGCAAAAGGATTGGTATTCTCGTTCTCTGTTCCAGTTGTCCCTGAACTTGCCGTGGGCATTCCTCCCATCGAATCTTCCATATTCTGAGTATCTCCCGCCAAACCTTTCCCTTTCATCAGCTGTGTTAACATACCCCTCATCTGCTCCATTTGAGCATTCATAGCATCTTCTCGGTGTTTCGCCTCTTCATCACGGCGTGCCAATTCCTCCTTCAATCGCTGAATTTCTGCATTCTGGTCTTCCATCCTTCTAGTACCGGATCTAGTGTTGTACTGACGGGTAGGCTGATACTGTTTTTTAGGTGCTATCTTGGTATTTTCCTGAGTTAAAGGTCAAAAATTGTTATTATCTTTTTATTTAGCAAGTTAAGTAAATTTAATGTGCATGATGTTATGCTATGCGAAAATGATGCATGATCCTACTCATTCATCACATCTCATGGATAGATAAGAAAGACACTGTATTAGATTGAGGAACTTGGATACAGATCATCTATTATGAAGAATACACTCCACCAACTGCTGAATAATACCATAAACTCTGAAAATACCACCCACTGCTGAATAATACCATAAACTCCGAATACAAGTACTGAATAATGATATCCATAATTAAACACATAGTCTGAAAATTCCATCCACTGCTGACTAATACCATAAACTCTGAAAATACCACCCACTGCTGAATAATACCATAAACTCCGAATACAAGTACTGAATAATAATATAATTACACACATTGTTTGAAAATACCACCAACTACTGAATGATACCATAAAACTGACTAATAATATAATTAAACACATTTCTGAAAATACCATCAACTACTGAATGAAACCGAATAACAACATCCATAATTAAAACACATTGTCTGAAAATACCACTGACTACTTTATTACATAACTATTTTCCCACAAATCTCCTGAAATAGCAGAGAACATCGTTGTATTCCTTAACTGTGTTGTCTAGATACTCTGCTAGGGTTCGCAAACGGCTTTCGTACGGGGCTATGCTTGGCCTGACGTTCCTAGCTCGGTCCCTTAAATCTTCCACCTGGAGCAATCCTGTCTTGATGCTTCCCAGCAAGAAACGAAGTTGCTCACATCTTTATTCATAAGCTCTACTTTGGGAATCTTTCTCATGTTGCAGCGTGTTGCATTCTGCATTGACCTTCCAATACTCCTCTTCCAAACTCTTGAGGTTCTTTGATATCTCTTCATATTCTGTTTTGTTGATATGAGCGGCCTTTCGCAGAAATGTCAGATTTGTCTCTAAAGTAGCCTTCGAACTCTCTACAACCCCAACTCTAACTTTTTCTGCTTCCCAAGCATTTTGAAATCTTTCATTCTCTTCCCTAAGTCTCTTCAGATTGCGGTTCAACACCTGTACTCGCCTATCAGCTTCTCTGTCCTTTTTAGCCTTGACTGTCTCTAACCTACCTCTGAAAAACTTTGCTGTGTCTTTGTTGGCGAGGTTCCTATTTGCCAGCTTAACATAATCTTTTTGCCCTTCTTTAAGGTCTCCTTGGAGTTTTTGATTCTTGGCCACCATCTTTTCTTTCTGCCTCCTCTCATAATCAGCTTTATCCATTGATTCCTGGCATTTAGCCTCCATCTCCTCCTTCTCTCTCTCAGCTTTTTCTTTTTCCAATTGAAGTCTCCGGAAATTTTCCTCTAGACGCCGAGCCTCACTACCATCCTTTGCTCTTTGCAATCTGATCTTTAAAGTTTCCAATATATCCTCCATGTCTTTTCCCAGTCTAGCTTCGAGGTTGATGGGGGGTGGTACACGGATGTCCTTGATCCGTTGGCGATGCCACTCTAGGTATTCTGGTGTTGCATTGTAGGTTGAGCGAAAGCTCTGTATAGTTCGCAGTTCCCTCATTATTTTCCACAATTCCTCACATTATTCCCTTGAATTTGGATCTCCATAATCAAAGTTTGTCTCGTTCAGGCCATGGGTCCCAGGCACGAATTGTTCTATCCCATACTGTCTCAACACTAGCACATCGAGCTAAAATTATGCATGTTTTTATAGCTATTTTCATATACTTTTTACCACTTTCATATGTGTTTTTACCCTATTTTGCTAGTATTTGTGTTTTTAGGTCTTGAAGACAAGAAAAGTGAAAACTTATTGTTTTTCACTCTTTTTGGAGCTATTTTGGAGACTTTTTACTCAACTATGGATTTAGCCATTTGGAATGAAGATTTGAAGATGCGAAGTTCGTGTTTTGAAGATTTCTTGAAGATATTTTGAAGATTTGAAGACAATTGAAGAATTAATTCAAGAAGTAAAAATTGAAGATTTGCAGCTTATTTGCAAAGGATTGAAGCCAAGCTTAGAAGAAGCCCTGAAGTTGAGGATTTTTGGATAATTTATATGGGAATATACTCAGCACATATAAACCTATAATTGGAGTTAAAATTCCAATTTGTAGGCCTAATATCCCAAGAAATATCCAAATCCCGCGATAATCCCGCAGATTTGCGATATAAGCCCGGTTTCAGCGCAGTCTTCGTAGAATGGCCATAACATTCTGCTCAGATGTCCGTTTTAAGCCCATGAGTAGCCGTTGGAAAGATAACTCCAAGCTATACAACTTTCTTTTGAAGTGCATAGCCCAGATCTTCCATCTTCAAGCCCGAATCTGAAGTCGAAGTTTCTGCAGAAATCCAGAAAATTCTAGAATCCTATTTGGACTTGGATTCTACTCTAGGATGACATCTAATCCAACTTGGAGTCCTAGTCATGGCTAAACCGTCCTACCCTATTCCTCCACTATAAATAACCACCTCCTGTATCACAAATCACATACATTAGACACAATTACACTAGATATAGTTTTATTCTCTTTTTCTACGTTTCTTTAGTTTAGGTTTTTCTCTAGTTTTAGAAGGGGGAAGTCGACACCCTCTCTAGCCATAGAGGGGTGCGACGTCCCTAGGGTTTCAAGGAGGAGAAATCATTCCTCCCTAATCCTATAAGTATTCTTATGCCTCTCATGGATTTTCCTAAGTCCATGAGTAGCTAAATCCTTAATACTTCTGATCCTTTGGTGAACTCAATCAATTGATTATGGTGAGATTTCTATACTTATAATTTTGTATTAAGTTCTTGATGATAGTAGTCAAAACCCTGTTTTATTTTATGATTCTGAATCTTATTTGAGTTATGTGGCCACTAACGATGTAAGAGGAAGATCTATGGCTAGATCAAGCTTAGAATTGACCACTCAAGTTTGATTGTTTGTAGCGAATCAGGTTTGTTTGATCGCAGCCTGATGGGTGTTTGTCTATCGGAGGGCGAGAAATTTCTCTTCGTATGGTTCTACTTTGTAGGCATGTGTGTAAAATTAATTAATCTTAATGCTTTGTTCTTAAGTGATCTTTAAGCCCTGAGAAAGTAATCGATCGCTGAAGGAATAAAAGGGATAACTGCAGCTTTAATCGGCCTCTTATCTAAAATACATGTTGGGAAACCTATATCAGTTGTCAGTCAAGAATAAGATGCTTAATTCACCTTTTAAGTCGATGATCCATAGCTAATTTGATTGAATCATACCATAGGAGAAGAAGTATGCTTTATAATTATTGTTTGTGTTATATTCTGTTTTAGATTTAGATTTAGATTTAATTTGCTTTGCTTTATTTTTAGTTTAATTGTTTTTAGGGGATTAGAGTTATCACTGTTTATTTTACCCACATCTTTACCCTGTTTTCTAATTGATTTTTGGAAAAGATTTTTCTTTATTTTTCTTTCCTTCATCACATAACCCTTCTCTGTGGGATTCGACCCCTACTTGCCCTAGCTATTTTAGTTAGTTTATTGTGGGGATTATTTTTATGGTCATTGACGACACGATGATAAATTTTTGGTGTCGTTGCCGGGGAAGGGAATTGAATTGAGAGGAAGTGAAGAGAGATTAGATCCAAGAATTAGTTTTTGTTTTTTCCGTTTTTTTTTCTAAAAAAAAGTTTTCCTTTTTCCGATTTTTCTAAAAAAAAAATTTGCGATAAAAAAAATTAGGGTTTCCGATTTTTGAAAAAAAATAAATAAATAAATAAATAAATAATTTTTTTTCTTTTCCGTTTTTCCTTTTAAAATAAAAAAAATATTTTTCATTTTCTGTTTCTACTTTTTATTTTATTTAAAAACTGTTACTGCTAATTTTTCTTTTTAGTTTTGTTTGATTTTTCTAGGAAGTTGCATGCCAAAGACAAGAAGTAGTGGTATTGAAGGTTTAGAATTCAATCCTGAGCCTGAAAGAACACTAATTCGAAAGAAGAAGAAGACACAAAGCCGATTACAAGAAGAGGAGTCATCCAATTCAAGTTCTCAACCTAGTTCTCCTAGATCTGCTGTTTCAACATCGTCAAAAGACATGGTTGAAGAAGAACAACCCAAAACTCTGAGAGAGTTAGCTGCACCAAAGGTCAATGCCAAACGCTTAGCCATTCGTTACCTAGATACCAATGGAAACATTGAGATTAAATCTGGATTTATTCAGATTTTACCCAAATTTCACGGTTTGCCTGGAGAAGATCCTCACTGACATCTAACTAATTTTCAGATTGTCTGTGCATCAACAAGTATTCAAGGTATTCCTGAAGATCAATTCATGTTAAGAACCTTTCCGTTCACTCTTATGGACCGAGCAAAAGATTGGTTGTACCTACTACCCACTGTTTCAATCACATCTTGGACGAGCCTTAAATAGCTGTTCTTGGAAAAGTACTTTCCTGCACACAAAGCATCAAGCATAAGGAAGGAGATTTGCGGAATTAAGCAACGCCATGGAGAAACAATGCATGAATATTGGGAACGTTTCAAAACACTTTGTGCGAGCTGCCCCAATCACCAAATCAATGAACAGTTGCTAATCTAGTACTTCTACGAAGGATTACTACCGTTTGACAGATCTTCCATCGATTCTGCAAGTGGAGGAGCTTTCATAGATAAAACTCCTGCCGAAGCTTGGTCTTTAGTGGAAAACATGGCTGCAAATACTCAACAATTTGGATCTCGAGAAGACTTTTCAAGAGAAGGCCGTACAAGAAGAATCAATGAAGTTTCTACCTATTCCACCTTATTGGAGCAACAACTTCAAGAAACGAATCAGCAAATCGCTATGCTCACTGATTTGTTCCATGCGAATTTCTCAAGTGTGCCTAGGGTTTGTGGTATTTGTTCTCAAGGACACTATACTGATAAGTGCCCTACTTTGGAAGACAACAAGCAAGGAGTCAATGCCGTGGGATTACAAGGAGATTATCAAAGGAAGCCTGAACCTTATTGGAGACCTGAGCAACCGAGTCAACAATATGGGAACCAAGGTAATTTTCAAGGAAGGTCAATGAATTTTCAAAGACCTAATTTTCAATCTTCACAAGCTGTCGAGATGCAACAAATCAAAGAAGCTATGGAGATGATGGGAAAACAAATTAGCCAATTAGCTAGTGATTTGAGTGATCTCAAGACACAACGTCAACAAAGGATTCCATCACAACCAAAGGTAACTCCTAGAGAGAATGTCAGTGCAATTTCTCTAAGGAGTGGAAAAGAGTTGCAAGACCCTTATCTAAACCTTGCCGCACATCAACAAGAAGAAGGAGAGCCGAGCTACACCAACGAAGATTTACAAGAGCCTGCCGAAATCAAGATTCAAGATGAACCCAATAACAAAGGAGTTGCGCCGATTGAAGATTCCAACAAGGAAGATGTCGTAACTCAACCCAAAGGAAAAGGTGTGTGCGATACCAACAAGCCTAAAACCGATTCCAACCTAATTCCTTTTCAATCAAGATTGAAGAAGTCAAAGAAAGAAGATGATGATTAAGATATTTTGGAGATATTTCGAAAAGTTGAGGTCAACATCCCACTTCTTGATGCCATTCAACAAATTCCGAATTATGCAAAGTTCCTCAAGCAACTTTGTACCAACAAGAAGAGATTACAAGGTAAGGTAAGCGTTGGAGCTAATGTCTCTGCTGTGCTTCAAAAGAGTTTAACTCCTAAGTGCAAAGATCCAGGTACGTTTTCTATTACATGCTCTATTGGAAGAAGTATTATAGAGAATGCGATGCTTGATCTAGGAGCTTCTTTAAGTGTGATGCCTTATTCTTTCTACAAATCTTTAAATCTTGGTTCTTTGAAGAATACTAATGTTATTCTCCAATTAGCTGACGGATCTTTGGTTTATCCCAAAGGTATTTTAGAGAATATCTTAATTAAAGTTGAGCATTTGATGTTTCCTATCGACATATTCATCATGGATATGGAGTATTTGAAAGATCAATGCCCTCTTTTATTAGGAAGACCTTTCCTAAAGACTTCTCATACCAAGATTGATGTATTCAATGGTTCATTGACCATGGAATTCGATGGTGAAGTCATCCACCCTATAATTTCATCTCAAGTGCCTTTGAAATCTAACAATTTTGTTTATGTTATAAGTTCTAAGTGGGTTAAGAAAGGAGCTATTGAAGATTCTTCACCAATATCGCCTGCATTGGAAGCTTTATCTAAAGCAATTGAGACCCCTAGCTTTAGAAAGAAAAAAGATCGAGCAAAAGAAGCCAAAAAGGAGAAAGAAGTCAACAACAAAGAAGTTCAACCATCCCTGAAGATCAACCAACCAAGCAATTCAACCAAGAAGCAAGATATAGATCTTAAACATAGAACTAAAGTTGGAAGCATTCTTCAACGCAAAGTGGAGAGTTTTCCCCAATTTTGGCAAAGGTTTAAGAAGCTATGTGCTGCTCATCCTCATCATGGTTATGATCAAAGAAGATTAGCTCAAAACTTCTACAAAGGATTAAGAGCTTTTGATCGATTGTCTGTCGACACTCTTATCTATATTCCCCTGTTCGATCACAGCACTGCTGACATATATGAGATATTGGAGAGTTTTGCCCAGATGATAATCAATACACCGAAGGAAGCTGCTCAAGGACTCAGCCCGGCTAAGCCCGTGTCGCACAAGCCATCTTGCCCGGCCATAGCCCCGCCATCGACATCACATGGCCGGCCAACACCGGCCAAGATAGTTCAAGCTCGTGCGCCTAGCCGGCCACAGCCCGGCCGGCCGAGCCTCGCATCCAGACGAGCCAAGCCCTTCCCGCGCCACATGCCCGGATGAGCCAGGCCACTACCGCGCCTCCTGCCCGGTCATGCATGGCCTTACCCGCTCCTTCCGCGCATCCATCCGCGCCATACCCAATTAATGTCGCGCAGCTGCCAAAGCTTAAACCGGCCTTGTCCGCACCAGTCCGCGCCACCAGCACTCCGCAACCAGCCATGCGAGCTTCCCACTGAGCCATATCCGCAGCATGCCCGGCCATGCCCGGCTAATGCCATGCCATCCGTGCGCAACACCATGCCACCACCGGTCACACCCGTGCCATTACCAAATCATGCTGATTTAAGTGCTTTGATTCTTTCAAGTCTTGATAAAATTCAACTTGAAACTATCAAAATCATTGAAGAGAGTAGAATTATTGAGGACCTGTTGAAGGATTACACCCAAAATTCCTTCACCCTTGAAGAATAACCTTCTTTAAGGCAGTCTAGCCAAAGACCTTAAAGAAAGGCGCTTATTGGGAAGCAACCCAATATTTTTACTAACCCTTAATTTTTCTTTGTTTTATTTTTCTTTTCTTTTTTAGGATTTTCCATACCAAAGGAGACGAATGAGCTTTTCACAGATATGAAGAAATCGAATAGAGCTTATGCTTTGAATAAACCCCTAAGTTTTCTTAAACCTTAACTCCATTTAATTTTTCTTGCAATATTTTGATTGATTTTTCCTTGGTATGCGATTCATATAGATATAGATATAGGTTATATAGGTTAATTAGGATTTTAAAGATGCATATTTATTTTTGCTTTGATTTTCCACGCTTGTTAATACATTGGGGACAATGTATCTTTTAAGTGTGGGGGAGTGAGTCTAATTGCATGATTAATTGGTATATTTTTTTTCGAAAATTTTGACAAAATTTTGATTTTATATGCATATATTGAGTTATTGATTTGATTTTTGATTGATGATATCTTAGAATTTTTAAGAATGTTTGATTCATTGATTTATTTATAGTATGATATCTTATTTCTTAGATTAGGTATAATTGAAGTTTGTGATATGAGCTTATTGCTTATTATTTCTATGATTGCCTATTTTTAGAACTTGTGTTTAATTTTTATTGAAACTACACTTATGAGAGTATTTTATGAATATGTCAAAAATAATTGTGTGGGGGACTATCTATATTAAAAGGGTAGTTTTAAAAATCTTTTTTCTTAAAAAGAGTGTTTTTCATGCAAGAGGAGAAGAGATATCTTTTGCCTTTAAATTAAAATAAAAAAAAATCCATTGTTGTCACTCTTCTCGTTAAACAAAAGGAGTTAGTAACCCTTGGGAAGAGGATAAGAGGCATGGATAGGCAGAAGTATTGTCCCTCTAGAGTGCTAGTAGCCTCACACAAATAAAAATAAAGGGCGTTAGTAACCCCTAAGCATGAACACTTTGAGGTTAGTAACCTCACTTTTCTAAAACATTACCCTTTGAAAATCATTATAACCCATGTGAAATTCTTGATTTGTATTCATAGTATGCAATCATTATAACCTCACTGTTTTTGTTTGTTTCAAGTTATGTCTTCCGTATGTGGTGACACCGCTAGGCATATAGGTATATTTTCTCCTTTTGTCTGCTTGTTCTTTTGTCTGCTTGTTCATGTAGGATTCCATTTTAACTTGACTCGTTTAAAGCTACTGATGTGGTCTCCTTTTTGTCTTTAAGCTGATGAAGTGGTCCGAACGACCCAATTGGAGGGTGACACGTTGGTAAGGACTCACTCCACGATTGCTTGTACTTGTACTGATCTCTCAATTTGTATCTATGTAACCTGCCAAGTCAGCTTTGCTTAACTATGTAAGCACAATCCAGGCTTTGCTCTATATTTTGAGTCATTCATGTCGATTCTGCTGTCGTCCATTAGTTTGAATCATTGCCTTGCTCTTGTCTGAAGTCCTACTTTGCTTGACTGATCTAAATTTGAATCCGAGAATTATCCTGTACATATGGCTGAAATTGTGATTTTGCAAGTAATCTGATACAAATCAATTCTGCATCTTTTACTTGCTATTTCCATTCATGAATAGCTGCCAATTCTCCTGTTGTTGCTTGTTGTGCTTCCATTATCTTGAAACTGCCTCTGCCTTTGTTTGTTGTTTCAAATACTTCCTGCTTTAGCCTTGAATCTGTCCATTATTTCCTGATCCTTGAAGCCTTCAAACAGATCTTGCCCCAAGCTTACTTCACTTCATCATTGCTTGTTTATTGTTAAAACACATGCTGATTCAATATCCTGTTGCCTGAAGTTTCTTTCTGCATGCACTCATTTCCCCATGGCCTTGATGTTTCCTTTTCCATGCTTGCTGTAACTCATCATGTAGCTTTTCATTCTAATATGTTTTCCATTTTTAGTTTTTCCTTGCATTTTCTCATACCTGTTGCTAATACATTTGCTTTTGTCCTCCTTGTGGCTTCATTGACAATTCGAGAATGAGGCCAAATCTCATTCCTTATGCTTCATGTTGCCCTAAAGCTCCTTTCCCCAAGCGCATATATATATTCAGTCAACTCATTTGGTGTGTACACTAACTGATAGTGTGCATGCTTCTATTCTCTTGGGAAACATTTCCGTTTTTTTTTTTTTTGTTCCCTCTTGCAGGTTATCAGGTCATAGCCTTTGGGATTCTTGTGCTTGTAAACCATTGAAGCAGCCATGGAGAAAGAAGGAAAGGCAAGAAAATGTTCAAAGGACAAACCAGAGGAAAACAATTGATAACTAGGCATGTAAATTAAAACCTATTCGTGAGTGCTAATGCAAAATGTAAAATGAAATGTAAATGGTTCTTTTTGTATTTTCAAACTTTGAGTCTGAGTGATGTATGATGATATGCATGAAATTATGTAATGCAGGTTGTTATGCCATATGAAATTATTTCACATTCTAATATGTCTTCTAAATTATGGTATTTGACTTAAAGAAATTAATTAGACATGCCAAGTAAAGAAAAAGTGTTTTACTAATCAAAATGCAAATCCCATTTATGCAATGCATAACTAAATACTAAATTGAGGGTTAATTAACCCATGGACTAAACCGGATTAAATTAATACAAAGCTAAATTACTAAGTGAGTGTAACAATACCAAATTACTAAATGAAAATGCAACAATACTAAGTGAAAACACCATAATGCCAAATCACTAAATGAAAATATGCAAAAAACTCCAAAAGTATACGTTAAGATTTTTTTCAATTTTCCAATGCAAACTAGATAATCTAAATGAATTAGCTAATCTAAATTGAAGGTGAACTTGAAATTACCAAAATACCCTTTAAATGCAAAAATGACCAAAATGCCACCTGGATGGCCCTAAAGCTAAATAACAAAATAAATTGAAGGATACGGGACAGAAATGGGTGTCTACAATTACCAAGGCAGCCGTCGAAGGGACAACATCGACCTTTGCCTAACGATTCTAGACGGTGAGCTTGACAGTCACACGGAGACCCTTCAACCATTCGGAAACGGTTTTCCACCATTTGGAAACGGAAGGGGAAGGCATAGCAGAAGGGGAGATGGAGGTTATGAAGTCTTTGATGGGTTCTTTTGTTGGGGGAACAGATGATGCAAGCATGAAGATGAAAGCTGGAAGAAGAAAAAGAAAAGGGTTTAAATAAATTTCCGGTTTAAATTTTTTAAATATTTTTTTCAAATAAAGTTATTTTTTATTTATTTTTCATATGCCACGTGGCGAATAAATTCCACATAGACAATTTTACACGAGTTAGTGGACAATTTTACGCAAGTTATTGGCGCGTGTAATATCAACTAACGGTTCCGTCTAATTTTATCCTAAATTGACACAACCCGATAACGTTATATCCTGAATTGAAACAAGAGCTAACGTTAGATCCTGAATTGTTACTTGCGGCAAACGTTAGATCCTAAATTGCGCATTTAGCCATTGATTAAAACCCATCTTCTCCATCAGCACTTTTACAAAGGACCAGTTTAGCCTCTCATATGCCTTGTTCATGTCAAGGTTAAGTGCTCCAATTACTCCTTTTCCTCGTTTCCTCTTCATCACTTTGTCAAGAATCTCAGCTCCTATAGTGACATTGTCATGGATGGATCTTCCATGAACGAAAGCAGATTTATAGGGTGTGATAAGTTGATGGAGGCACTTTTTCAGCCTATTGACCAATACTCTAGATGCAATTTTGTAGATGACAGTACATAAGCTGATATGCCTAAAGTCACTAACTGATTCTGGGTTTTTGATCTTCGGTATTAGGGCAATCAAAATTCTATTCATCTATTTGAGAATGAACCCTGTTTCAATAAAGGATAGTACAACCTTGGTTGTTTCCTCCGTTACTATGTGCCAATATTTTTGAAAGAAAAAGGCTGGTTTTCCATCAATTCCTGGAGCTTTGAAAGGTCCCATTTGAAAGGCTGCAGCCCTTACTTCCTCCTTATTAAAAGGTTGGTTAAGGGTGTTGTGATGATCATTTGTCAGCCCCGATAATTGAATCTCGGCTAACTCTTGTCTAGTTTGCTCCTCGTTTGCATCCCCACCAGTAGAGAAAACTTCTGCAAAGTGGTTCATAAACTCATCTTCTATCTCTTTGGGATCTTCAGTGAGTTTACCTTTTTTCCTTTTGATTGCTATAATTATGTTTCTTGCCCTTCTCCTTTTAATGACAGTGTGATAGAATTTGGTGTTTTCATCCCCCTGTACTATCCAATTTGTTCTCGATTTTTGCATCCATAAAATCTGTTCTTGTTCCAGTATTTCTTCCAATTATTTTCTTTGCTAGCTTCTTTGTTTCTGTGCTCCATTTTGTCGATGTTTGATTGAATAAATTCCAATTCTTTCTCCATTCTCCTCTTTCTCTCGAATAGATTCCCAAAAACTACTTTTGTTCCAGGTCTTTAGTTCTTCTATTGCAATTTTGATCTTCTGAAGTAGTTGAAAGGATGCTGATCTCGTGACCCTCTGATTCCAACTTCTCCTTATGACCTCCTCACATTGCTTATTTGAAGACCACATTATTTCAAATCTATGAGGTCTCTTCTTGAAAGATTCCTTCTCATTTATTAATTGTAGCAAAAGGGGACTGTGGTCTGAAACAATGATTGGTAGGTTTGTGAGAACTGCATTTTCAAAGACTTAAAACCATTTTGCATTTGCAAAGGCCCGATCCAATCTTTCCCAAGTGCAATCTCCTTCCTCTCTTCCGTTAGATCAAGTAAAGTGTAGACCCTTATTTGGTACTTCTGCTAACTTACAGGCATCAATACAAGAATGAAAGTCACTCGCTCCATGTAAGTTTGTTGATCTATCTGAGAGCTTATCTGTGCTTACTAGTACTTGGTTAAAATCCCTTAAGATGATCCATTCATCATCTTTTGGGATATTATAACTCATTTCAATCAACTAATCCCATATTCTTTTCCTATGTTTTAGTTCAGGATGCCCATATGAACAAGTGACCCAAGTTCTCATATCTCTAGCCTCCCAGTAAAACAAAATAACATTTTCATTAACAGAAAAGGTGGTAATCTTTACATGATCTTTCCACATTAAACATGTGCCACCATTACGACCTACAGCATTAGTTCCTACAAAAATCTGAATGCCCCAGCTCCTAGTGAGCCTTATGGTTTTATTTACAAAGGCTTTGGTTTCCATGACATGAAAAACACAAGAATTAAACCTTTGGATCAATTCTCTTCCCTGCTACACTGTTAGAGGTTGACCCAGCCCTTTAACATTCCAGCTGATGATACTCATGGCGCTTTGGCAAGCTATTTTTAAAGTAAAATTGTTGAACTTGCGATCAAGTAAATGCTATATATCATGATTACTTAGAGTTAAGATTAAATCATTTTGAAATATATAATAATACTCTATGTACAGACTAGAGTAGAAAATGGAGTTTGAGAAATATATAATCATAATAATCATAATAATCATAATAATATTATGATCGGATTATGAAATATATAATCATAATAATATTATGATCGGATTTTAGTTTGAGAAATAAATAGATTCCCTATAAATTACAAGGTGTTTTTGTTTTTATTATAAGGAAAGTTGAAAGCAGCAGGTGTGGAGGAATTGAATTTGAAAACAAATTTAATTAGCACAAGTATCGCTGATTGCGGCTGGGCTGGTCAACTCAGGTTGAGCTTTGTAAGTTGTACCCTAAACTCCAAACCAAAACCAATCGCTAACAACAATAAAAGGTGGTATTCATGCGTCATTGCTGAGTCAGTTTCCTTGTGTTGAACCTTCCAATTTTAGTTACTCCTATCTGTTGAAGGGTCCTTTGGTAAACATGTGGCTTTTTGTTTATGATATACTAATAAGATGAAGGACTTCAATAATAATAACGGTAAAAAAATTAATTTTAACTCATGACGCCCTCCATTTATCAGAAAAATTAAGCAATTTTTGATTTATCTGGTGAGACAAATCGCAAGTTACTTTCATTTAAAAACACATTTCAAGCAGAGATGGATTAGTGAAGTCCGCCATATCTTGTGTGAGCGTAATAAGTATGTTAATTTCTTAGCTAATCTAGACAAACATTAATATTCTTCAGGCTTTTTTTCTTTTTTTGTTACCGAATGTTCTCCAGGCTTAATTATGCTGAATGCTCTTTCTATAAATTTGTTCTCGATTCTAGAAGAGGATGATAAAGGAACTTTGTTCTTAAAAAGCTAAAATAAAAAGGAACATTTACAATGTAATTTGATACATTCTCAGTGTAATTTTTTGTCTTCACGAACCGGTTTAAAAAAAATATTCAATTTCAAAATTAATTAGATATTCAAAGATGAAAAGTGTCTATGTGTGTTTTTTAAGAAACATACCGCGTTAATAAAGCAGCCCAAATCAATCAAATAGAGATACTGTCAGTAGTAGTAACTAATAATAATACTATTACTATTACAAGACACAGGGCACTCACTATGTGAGTGGTTTATAACAGTTTTTTTTCGATAGGTAATTTCTTTAAAATGATATAAATTTATTTAAATATTATATTTATCTTATAATAGATAGTTTGTTTCTAAAATTGGTATAATGGGTAGTTTTTATTTAAAATGTGTAGTTTTTATTTTATTTTGAATTTTTAAAAAACTGAGTTTGTCTCCGAGTCAACTCGTGAGACAAACTCAGGTTTTGACATTATAATTAACAAGGTAGTGAGTGGTTTATGACACTTTTTATTTTCAATAGATAGTTTCTTCAAAATGATATAAATAAATTTAAATATTATATTTATCCTATAATGGGTAATTTTTATCTAAAATGAGTAGTTTTTTATTTTATTTTAAATTTTTTAAAAATTGAATTTATTTCCGAATCAACTTGTGAGACAAATTCAGGTTTTGACATTATAATTAGTATAGATATATAAATAGATAGTATTAGTTAGAGTAAATAACCGAATGAAATTATAATTAGAAAAGTCAAACATTTCACAGTTGGAATATTGGAAATGCCCAAAACTGTGGGATAAGTCAGCGATTGTCAGCTGTTTTTATTTGTGATTTGTGATTGAATGAAAAGTACAACCGTGAGTTCCAAGTTCCCAAACGGTATTTCCCTCTCACCGCGTAACGGCCTCGCTCACGTCACCCTCAGGAAAAGCCCTTTAATTAACCTCCTCCCATTTCTCCCTTTCTCTCATTTTTCTCATTCAACCCCAAACCCCAAACTCCAACCCTCTTCATTTCTCTCTCCTTTCCCTAAATTCATTCCCCATTCTAATTTCCTGCTTTCATTAATTCCTCCCATTTCTCATTTCACCAAATTAAGGCTGGAATTACTCCTCCGTCGCGCCCATGGGCTCCTGCTTCTCTTCGGAATCTCAGCCGCTTCTTGAATCTGCATCGCCGCCAACGGCTCAAGTTGTTTCCCTCAACGGCGACCTTCATAAGTATAATCTCCCCATCTTCGTCTCTCAGGTTCTCCAGGCCGAAACGGCCGCTTCTTCCTCTTCCTCCTCCACTTTGCCTCCCTCTTCCCTTTTCCTTTGCAACTCCGATCGCTTGTATTACGATGATTATATCCCGGCCTTGGATTCCGACCACAAGCTCCAGGCCGATCAGATATACTTCGTGCTCCCTATATCCAAGCTTCAGAACCGGTTGTCCTCCTCCGATATGGCTGCTTTGGCCGTGAAGGCAAGCGTCGCCATGCAAAATGCCTCTAAAAACGATTCTCATCGTCGCAAGAAGGCCAGGATTTCTCCCGTTTTGCTAGTCGCCCAATCTAGTCCCGATGGTGAGAAAGATTTTGATTTCGAGGCACCCACAATAGGGTATTCTTCGAGTAACAACAAGTCCTTTGTCAAGCCTCAGCCTCAGCCGGCTGCACCTGGGATATCAAGATCGGGTTCCATTAGAAAATTGCAGAGATATACGTCTAGACGAGCTAAATTGGCTGTCCGTTCTTTTAAACTCCGTTTATCCACCATTTACGAAGGCTCCGTTCTGTAAACAGGATGTGTCCTTCTTCATAACTTATATAATTAGGGCCACATTTTTATCCAGGAATGATTTTTTTAACTTTTTCTGTATAAAATTACACCCCAAGAGTGCCATGTTTTTTTGTTCTTTATCACATAATGACATAATTTTTTCTTTTCCTTTGCTCAGCCTCAATTTTCTTTTCTTAATTTTTTGTGCATAATCCAAACCAACTCCCATATATTCATTCTTATAATTAATTAATTGTGCGTTATATATATTTATATTATTAGTATTTGACAAGGTTTCTTTTGTTTTAATTTGAATTTTGAAGAATCTAAATTCAAGGAAAAAATGAATATCAGGGAGGAAAAGAAGGGCCAGAAAATACGAACATTAAAAAGGCGGTGTGTTTGTGTCAAAAAAAAAAAAGGCGGTGTGTTGTACTGAAAAAACAAAGGCCGTGTGTGGTCGGCATATTTCCTTTTCGTTTCCCGTGATTTGATTTTTCTTGATGGAAATTGGAAAGTGGTGGGTAATTCATGATCATGAGGTATCTAGAAGCAGAATAGGATATGTTTGAAAGTACTCCAATCCAATCCAGCCACGTCGATAACAGCAATGATCCACGAAACCTTGTTTACATAGACGTGAAACCAAGTAACATATTCATTCACAAAACTATCGCAATAAACACATAAATTTTCAGGTTTCGTAAAGCTCAGAAGTAGCAAAATGAACACTACAGGAAAAATCCGAACCCATTGACTAATAAAGTCAAATACTTAAACTTAAATTAACCGATCTAAACTGAACCCGAGTCTGAATTAACTTGACTTAAATTTAATCTAAATTAATCTTATCCTAAATGAACTCAACCTAACACAATCCTTAAAATTTATTTAGGGCGGGCACAACATCTTTTATATATACATAGATTAAAAATACGATTTAAATGCATATCATCCTCGGTCTTTTTCGGCCTGAGACTAATGTCTTTTGGTTGAGAGTGCGTATAAGACTAAAGCCCTCGCAACAAATATGCTTCTGAGGCTTCGAAGTTGTACTCTTACTCTTGTCAAGGTGCAAGCCCCTACCACCTCAACTAATCATCTTGTTGGTTTCCTTTTTATCTTCTAATTGCACTTATATAACTGAATATTTTTGAGACTTGTGGACTTTTTGCTGAGTTATCAGTTATGTCATATGGTCACCATGATGATGAGTTCATCAATTAAGAGTGGGCATTCATGATCAGATCAGGGTGGACAACCAGATTTTCATATAAAATGTTAAGGAATTAGGAGATTGATCGGGTAGGCATGTGCCGATCCTCGCCAAATAATGCATTCGCCCCTGGCCCGACCTGCATGTTTGCTACTTGGTCTTGTAGAAGTAAGATTATCCCATGCATCGTTAATGTTAAAGGGTGATGCACGGATTAATCATTAAACTTTTATTTTTATTTGAAGATTTTTTGGAATTACAAATTACTTACTATAGGCAATAACTAATTAACCTATTAAACATTTTCCTTTCGTTTTCTAAAAATTAAAACACTGTAAATAAATATAAAGCTAAATTTTGTATATTCCCATCATGATTTCACGATATTCTCGTAAACCAAACCAAATATACTTCCCCCGGTGTAATACTAAATGGGAACAAGAACATAGTATAGTACGTATACAATATTAATTTGACTAAATGGCCCTTTTGCCTCCTAAACTTTCGAAATCCCAACCAGTTTGCCCCTAAATTAATAATTGTGCCACATTATTAACCTAATTGCCCCTTACTGTCAACGCCATTAGTCACGTGACGGCACGTGACTAACGGTTCCGTCTGGGGTGCAGTTTTCTGCTGATGTGGCTTTGTTTAGCTGACGTGGAAAATCCACGTCAGCTTAAGTGGGTCCCATGCCCGACTCATGGGCGGGAAAAAACCCGCCCAACTAAAAAGAAAAGAAAAAATAAAGTGGAAAAAAAGAAAGTAGATAAAAGGAGATCTAACCCTATTTTTTCCATTAAGCCGTCTTATTCTTCTGCTTTATTTCTCCTTTTCTTAGATTTTCTTCCTCTTGTGAGTTTGATGGGTTCTTCAAGAGTTGAGTCTTCTTCCCAAATGAGGTGTAAATCGACTGGAGAGGTTCAATCGACCGAAGAGGTTCTTTGTTACTGCAAGCAAGTCTCTCCAATTATAACTGCTTGGACAAAAAAGAATGCAGGTAGAATGTTCTATGGTTGCAGAAGATTCAAGGTGAGTTTTTGAGTTTTTAGGTTTAATTTTGTTTGAAATTAGGGGTAACCCGATTTGGGGTTAGTGTAATAATTGTTTTTCTTCTTCTATTTTTGGGTTTGATAGGAAGGAGGTGGGTGTAATTAATTCTTCGATTGGTATGAAGACCCACTGCCTAAGAGAGTTGGGACATGTTTTTTGCTTTCCGAGAGAAAAAAAAAAAACTAAAGCTTGTTAATGAAAATCAAAAGCTAAAAAGGCAGCTGTGGAATATTGGAATCGAAGTTGTTAATGATGGTGATTATGCTGGTGGAAGCACATCAACTATGGTTGTTGGCAGTAATTTTGTTGGAGATGAAGCTACTGGAAAGTATCATGGAGTCGAGCCTGAGAAAATCAAAGTTGAAATGGACCTTCTTAGAGAGGAAAATAGAAAACTAAAACATAAAGCACACTCAAACAAGAAGTCAAAAGAAATTTACAGATTCTGCCTTTTTCTTTCTTGTGTAATAAATGGCTTTATTTTGTTGTTTTTGAAAAGCAAATCCAATGGGAATGGATTTATGTCATTGCCATAGTGCAAGTGTTTGTCATTCCAGTATTAGCATATAAATGAACTATAAGTTTAGTACCTTCAAGAAAGTGAAAATACAATATGTAGGACCAAATAATTGCTTTCATTCATATGAATAACATGTGAAACCAAAAAACTGTTTGGTCATCCAATACCTGGTACAATATTCATATTTGTCCCAAAATGAAGTCATAAGTCTGGCTACAAACCAGCATCATGTTAATGTTAACATTGACATAAATCTTCCATTACCTAATGCTAACATTTCCAGAAATCTATTATCACCTAATTTGATAATTTCTACAAATCTGCATTTCCAAATAAAAAAAAGCAAAGTGGCATTGCTCATTTCTGCTTCTTAACCAATTCTTGAGTCCCAACCGGATCTGCATTTAATGTTTTCACCATTTTAGTTCCAACAGCAGCTCCTCTTGAAGAGTTCCCAAAATCAAAGGCATTCTGCAAATAGCAAAGTTGTTTATTTCCACTTACTTATGACATAATTGAAATTGGACAATTAAAATGCCATAATTGTACTTACATAGAAGGTGGAGGTTCCATCTTTGTTGGTATACAATCCCATGCCTTTGGTTGACTTTTTCTTAAACCTCACTTCTGGTTGGTCCATTTTCTTTTTCCTTTGGCCTTGTCTGCTGCTGCACATTGCATTGGTTGAGATTGAGCCTTGGACACTGCAATATTTTCTCTAATTGTGATGTCAGGCAAAGCACTTTAAGTCGATGTAGCTTTTGACACCCTCTTTGGTGGACCTTTGCTTGCTGCAGTGGAGTTTGCAGGACCTTTGCTTGCTGTAGTGGCTTGTGCAGGACTTTTGGTTGCTTGATTTTGCTTCTTTCCAACCTGAAAATAAGCATAAAAATTATAATCGACCAAGGGCATATGTATTAGCATAAGAATATTCATGAGTAATACCCTAGCTTTTGGTGGATTTTTGCAGCCTCTCTTGTTATGTCCTTGCTTGCCACATTTGCTACAAGTAATGATAGTGCCCTTCCTACCAGTCCCAGGTCTTAAGTTTTTCTCTTCAGGCCCCTTTCTCCTGTTATTCTTTGGTCTCCCAGGCTTTTACCTTTCATTCAATGGTGGCGGCAGCTTTTCCCGATCAAGTTTTTTCCACTCATGGGACCCATTAATGGGATGCAGTGAGTACTGGTAGGCTTTCAGGTAGGTCTCCTTACTGTAACATGGGTCTAGGAACTTATCTGGGTCACCTCTAGTTCTCCAGATTGCACAAATTGCATGGCAACATGGCATGCCTGAAATTTGCCAATATCTGCAGCTACAAGTCCTTTTATCCAACTTGACAATGTAGCATTTGTTTCCTTGCTTGATTTCAGCCCCATTCTCACCATATTTAACCATCTTCCTTGCCTAGCATCCTTTTTCTTGCATCAAACTTCTTTTTAATCAAAGAACCGTAGTCCTGATTCTATTTGGTACAGTAAATTCTCTTGGCTTCAATTCTATTCATTGTTTGCTCTCTTATTTCTTCCAGGAACGTAATAATACTTTTTCTTCTTGCATCCAAGAGTATTGAGTTGAAGCTCTCGCATATATTGTTGTCCACCATGTCACACTTGGCATGCTCTCCAAAAAAGGCCCTTGTCCATGCCCTTGGGTTCTTATCTTCCAACATCAACTCTTTGCCAACAGTGTCATTTTTGGCTATCAATGCATCAACTCGAGATTGCCATTCTGCCTCTGTACCCGCCTTCACAATCCCCCAATAAGCTTGCTCATACTCTTTGTTCAAAGCTTTCCCAGTCCAGTTTACAAATACATGTCGTGAACGGGGGAACCCTATTCTATTCACTGGTACTGATAGTTGATACTGAAAAAATTGTTTCTTTTTTCTCAGCCCATGATCTGAACAAGTCGCACATACACCTTAGTACATGTTCCTCGGCGTTGAGGACATCCCCGAAGAGCAGGGGATTCGTGACATTTTTAATTGGCTGTCTTGCATTTCTAATAAGTTGTTTAATAGTTGGCATGCTGAATCATATACATAATAGATTGGTTTAGATGGATCCTAACCAAATGGTTAGGAATTATTTCATTAGAGGTAGAGGGCAACCCTAAAACAAAGTGCACTATTTTTGTTGCTTTAATTAATGTTAAAAATCATTTCCAGCGGATTTGTTTGCACAATTTCTGTGCTCACTCCTAGGGAGCTCTTCATTAACTGCATGCTTCAAACCCTGACAACACCCAGAGAGTTCAGTAAATAAATGCAAAACAATTACATTAATAAGTAAACAACAGAAGAAACTGATTATTACCTTGCATTGGTCTGACATGATTGTGAAGTTAAAACCATCACAAACATCCAAGTCTTCCCTCAATAATGCAAGAAACCATGCCCATGTGTCTGTATCTTCAGTTTCAGCCATAGTCCAGGCTAAAGGATACATCTGGTCATTTGCATCCTTCCCAACAGCACTTAGAATCTGACATCTGTATGGGCCCTTCAAGAAACAACCATATACTCCAACAATGCTCCTACATCCCTCTTTCCAACCCTGTTTCAAAGCACCAAAACAGCAATAAAACCTCCTAAAATGTGGAGGGGAGTCTTCTGTGATTCTCCTAACTTCCAACTTCACAGTGTTTCCTGGGTTCTTCTCATATAATTCATTGGCATAATCCCACATCAAAGCAAATTGTTCCTTGTAGTTTCCAACAATTGAATCTCTTATAAGTTTTTTTGCCTTAATTGTTGTTCTCATGCTTACCCTTGCCTCAAAGTGGTCCTCTGCCATTTGTTGAATAGCTTTCAATGTCATCTTTGGATTGTCTATAATTGTTCTATGGAACTTCTCGGCAATTACTTTTGCTGTTACCATCTTGTTTGTGAAAGTTGTTGAGCATGCATGTTTATTATAAATGTCTTCACCCGAAACCTCTACACTGAGTGCAATCACTTGCCATAATCAGCCATGGACAGGTGGGAGAAGAATTACACCTTACTCTTATCCCGTTTCGATCATTTTTGAGAAACTCGATTTCTTGGTGCTTTACACTAGACCACTTCCTTATTACATCTCTAAACTGCTGACATGATATAAAAACCATGTCCTTACAGAACTCAGGAACCTCAGACTTTGGATTATAGTGAACCCACTTGGATTTCTTCCAATGTATCTCGGCATGCTGCTCATCAGACCCACAATCTGATTCACTTTCAGAAAAAACACTCACATTATCACTGGACTCTAATTCTAATGGTGAAAACCAATTGACCTCATCTTCATTCTCTGGAATTTGAGTTCGGACGGGCTCACTTGGCTCTTCCGCTGGCTCAGCTTCATTTTTAACAACTTGATCTTCATTCTATGCATTTTTTGAACCTTTCTTCCCACCTGGAGTCTTCAATTTTCTAAACACCCTTCCAGCAGCTTTATGAGCTAACAATCGACCTCTCTCCAATTCTTCATCCTCTTCCCCATCACTCAAACAGTTGGTTCTCACGAGCAGAGATTTTTTAATACCACGAACTAGAAACTGCTCTTCATTTTCATCAATTATCTCCACTGGAATCTAACCTAAACCCTCACTTCCAGCAGCACCATCAGGGCCTAGGTCTTCAACCTCCACATTAACACCATCACCTAACCCTCCACTTACATTAATACTTTCACTAGCAGCCCTAAATGCACCCTCTGCCCCACTCACATCATTTCCATTATTGCCCTCACCTTCCTCCAAATCAACAAAGTTTCCCCCATCATTACCAACATACCCCTCACCTTCCTCAATATTTACAGAATTACCTAAACCATCAGAACAACTTAACAACAATGGAGGGTTTACTGGAACATCAACAATATCATGCTCAACATAGATGCTCACAAGCCTAACTTTATACCACAGACCAATCATCCTAAGCACGGAGTTATCATCATACAAAAGTTGCATAGAATCATCAAATGACTTACACATTGCATTGTGGAAATAAACAGTTCCAACAGTTTGATACTTTAATTGAGTTCCAATTAGCAGGGTAATTTCTTTCCAATTATATGTGTCTGGATCAGATCTACCCCTAAGTTTTTACCCACCATCATATCTAAGAAGAGGATCTTTTACAAACTTACCACCATGCCACACAGTCAAGTAAAAGCTCACACCATCATCTTCATCAGGGTCAATTGTTTTCTGCATATAATGAAAATTTCTAATAAGGGCTCCTAAACTAAAAGCAGACAGTATGATCAATAACACAATTGCATTTCATCTAATGGCAATTAACAGAATTCTAAGATTGCAGCAGAAATGGCAAGCCCAAAACGACACACTCTAGCACTTAAAACGACACATCCACAAGCACACAACACAGAACCACCAAATCAGCTTAAATGTATTCCATTTTCACTGACAAGAAGACAAAAAGGGTTCACTGACAACATTTTCTAAACATCAATCACCATAATCTCCAATTTTTAATGTTTTAACCGATACAATTAAACACAAAAAATACATATTTAAACCCTAATTTGTCGAGTTTAACACTAATCCCAAATTACCCAAACCCTAATCAACATATTGTCAGATCGTACAGAAAAAACCAACTTTAAACCCTAAACAATGATTAATTAAAGTAATCTACAGTTTAAAACCCATTTACCGTCATAAACCCTAATTAAAAAAACCTAATCACACTATATAAAGGCTTGAAACTAACCTCTTGAGTCGTTTTCATCCCATCTTTTCTTTTCTTTTCATTTTCGAAATATGCAGCCACCATATCTTCTTCGTTTTCGCTTTTGTCACTGTCGTTAGCCATGGAATTGATTCGATTCGAATCGAATCTTCAGCCTTTTCTCTTCTCCCCTCTCTTTTCCTTTCCCCCAAATCGATTTTCTGATTTGGGTTAATTTTTTTTTTTTTTGCTGTTTTGATTAAAACGAAACTTAGTTTCTTTTCTTTTTTTCCACTTTATTTTTTCTTTTTTTTAGTAGGGCGGGTTTTTTCCCGCCCATGGGTCGGGCATGGGACCCACTTAAGCTGACGTGGCTTTTCCACGTCAGCTAAACAAAGCCACGTCAACAGAAAACTGCACCCCAGACAGAACCGTTAGTCACGTGCCGTCACGTGACTAACGGCGTTGACGGCAAGAGGCAATTTGGCTTAATTTTGCAAATTCAGTGGGCAATGTGGCACAATTATTAGTTTAGGGGGCAAACTGGCTGAGATTTCGAAAATTCAGGGCCATTTAGTCGTATTAATTTTATTATTATGCGGGCAGGCCATGAAAGTCTCATGTCTTTGACACTTCTTTTGGTTTTTTTTCATATTCACTATTTCTCCGTCGTATGTACAACAAATGTTTCGTCTTTACCTCTCAATACGAGTAGTAGGGGTTTTGTTCATCGACAGTACTCAAAGAAATTTCGAGTTTATAATTGCATCTAATTATGTGTATTAATGATTTGATTTTTCTTGTAAAGAACGATATGCTGATACGACTCTTTTGAAGAGGACAAGTTGGGGCTCCTTTCCTAGAGACAAACTTCTGCCTTTAGGTCTCCAAGAACCTTCGAACCTATCAAGCGAGCAAGAAGAGCTTGGGGTATTGAAGTGAAAGAGCAAGTGCCCTTGTCTGCACTCTGACGTTTAAGTTAGGTTCATATATATATATATATATTCAAGGAAGAAGATGCTGAAAGTAATTAGCAACCTTAGAGAGTATAATATAGAAGTGTTTGGTTACCTTATATGCTCTGTATACATAAGTTGAATACATGACACATGTGAATGGAGTTCAATACATGGGCATATTAATAGGTATTTTGACTTTTGAGACAATTAGGGAGATTGTTTGACAAATGAACGCCGGTCCTTTCTATCAACAATATTTAAATAATTTTAAACTTATTCCATACATAGCCATTAATTATATATATATGCTTTCAATTGCTTAACAAACACAAAATGTTCCATGTCATTACATTGTCATTGAGAAAATGGTATCATTGCTATCTCAATAATTTAGTACCAGTAATTATCATTGAGAAAATGATGATATTAACTCTAGCTACTTCTCAATATATTATACTAGTACCTTTTATTTAGTCAAATTGATGTTATCATTGCTATCTCTTATTGACTATACTACCATTAATTGTGCCTTTTTTTATTTTTGACAATTTATGCAACGTGCATGGCATATATGCATGTTATAATTTATTTATTCATTTATTT
>AWWV01011927.1:0-13404 GCA_001974805.1 Corchorus capsularis | reverse complement strand
GTCATGATTAATGAGGAATAAGGAAAAATAGAGATTAATTGGCATTTAGCAATTAGTTTACGTTACCTATTTAATTAGGAGAATTCATATCTAGTACCAATGATTAAATTAATAACCTAAGAATCAATGCTTTAGAGTTGGGAATTTCCATTAATTAAAATCTATCTTCTTGATTTACATATTTGCAATTTATTTATTTTTATTGCACTTAATTTATAACTAAATCAAAACCCCCCATTTTTATTTTAAACTTGTTTGAATAAGTAGTTAATAATCTTAGCTCCCTTGGGATTCGACTCGTATTTACCCTAGCTATAAGTTAGAGGAATTGCGATTTTTATTTGGTGTGTTGCGACGCGCATCAAATTTTTGGCACCGTTGCCGGGGAGTGAAGTAGATTAGCTACTTTTCTCTTAGTTTAGTTTGTTTTAAAAATTTTACTTTTAGACTTTTATTTCTCTTTTCTATTTGGTTTTTAATTTTTGTTTGTTTAGTTTCCAGGTAGTGCATGACCCGTAGAACTGAACGATTACAACCTGAATACGAATATAATCTTGAGATTGAAAGGTTTGCACAAAATCAAAGGAGAAGAACAATTCAAGTAGATCAACAAAAGATGGATGATCAAAATGGAGTGAATAATCGTGTTGGAGATCTACCACCACCACCACCACCTCTTCCACCAATTATTCCACCTCAGGATCAGAATCAGAATGGCCAGCCGCTACCTCCTGCACCTCTAGCAAGGGTGGCAAACAATCGGCCTATGAGGGAGATCATGACTCCTCACCTGAACAATCTACCGTTCTGCATTCAGTACAATAGGCTGCAAGCCCCATTTGAATTGAAAACATGATTCATTAATTTACTGCCTAAATTTAATGGATTATCTGGGGAAGACCCTATTAAGCATATTAAACGCTTTCTAATGATTTGTTCTTCTACAGGACCACCAGGAGTCGAAGAGGATCAAGTCAGGATGCGTGCTTTTCCTCTTTCACTTGAAGGAGTAGCAAGAGATTGGTTGGATGACTTACCAGTCGCAAGCATTGACTCTTGGGCAGCTCTCCTTGCAGCATTCTTTGAGAGATACTTCCCTGCTGCAAAGACATCTTTGATTCAGAAACAGATTGTTGGAATTGAGCAGATGGATGGTGAGAGCTTATACGAATACTGGGATCGATTCAACAGGTTAGTGAATAGTTGCCCTAACCACATGTACTCAGATCTCCAATTGCTGCATTCTTTCTTTAATGGACTCTGTGTGATGGAAAAGAAATTGCTAAATTGCTCTGCTGGTGGAGATTTGATGCTTAAGAATACTGATGAGATTCGGAGGTTGATAGAATCTCAAGCTAGGGCTTCTCATGGGTATGGAATTAATGAAAGGAAGGTTCATAAGGTTAATGAGGCTAGTGTTAGCACTGCTCGTCTCGAGCAGCAAATTTCTCAGCTTACTTCTTTAGTGAAAAAGCAATTGGGTATAAGCAACACTCAAATGGTATGTGGCTTATGCGCTTCAATTTAACACCCTACCGATGCCTGCCCTACCTTATTTGATGACCAGGTTGAAGAAGCTAATGCAATTGGATATCAAGGTCCCCAACAGAGAACTAATCCTTATCCCAACACTTATAACATTGGGCACAAGCAACATCCGAACTTAAGGTATGGTAACCCCAACAATGCCGTTAGGCCACCTTACCCACCTCAACCTATCCAACAAAATGATCAAGGTCAACCAATGAATCAAGGGCAGAGTTCAGGTTTTGAGGCAATGTTGAAAAAAATGGGTGAAACTTAGTTGCAATTAAATGAAGGCCAAGTGAAGATAAATGAGGCCTTGTTGAGACATGATGGAGAACTCACCAATCTAAGGAATCAAGTGGGGCAACTTGCCACTGCCGTAAGTAGGATTGAGAATCAACTTTCTAGAAAGATTCCATCTCAAACCATCGACCCAAGGGCTGATCTTAAGGTCATTACCCTTAAATGTGGAAAGCAAGTTGGAAATCTTAGGGAATTTGAGAAGCTTGGTGATGGAATTGTTGAAAAAGGTGAGAAGACACTTCCTGTCTCGACCCCGAAAAAGGTCGAACTGAACCAGATGAAGAAGACAACCTGATTCAACCCTGCGGAGGGTCGAACTCGACCCCTGATAGGGTCGAGACAGAAAATTCTCCAAGTGTTGTTAGTCCATCCAAAGGTCCTCAGAAGGCTACAAATGGAGATCCTTCTTTAAACACCACAAAGGTAAGTCCTTCCACTCTTGTGAATAAGGATTTAACATCTTACACTAGTGCACTTTGTCGCAACGTGCGGGTCCGGGGTCCGAACCCTGACGCTAACGACTTGGGAAAAGGGAGTCGCCACTAATCAAGGTTCTAGGTGTGATTAGTCACCTGATTGACCTAGCTAGCTTAATGTGGTTCAAGGCCTAGCGAGAGACCCACTAAACCTATAGGTCTGGTCTTGTTACTTGAATCTAAGTCCGGGAGTCGATTACATTTGGGGAAGGATTAGCACCCCCAAACACCCGTCAAATGACGGTACCTCTAGTCTAATCTAGATCTATTACGGGTCTGAAATAAAAGATTGTTTTTAGTCCTTAATCCTATAGTTTTTGTCTTTTCTTCGTTTCAGGAGAATTGAAACCTTTTTATTTGACTGCTTAATATTTATCTTTTTGTGTTTTCTTTAAGCTTTGAAACCTTTTATTCTCTTGAAGGCAAGAAACATGATAAACTGACCCTTTGTCTGAAAGGGTATTTTAGGAAATAAAATCTAAATGCAAGAAGAGTGACAAAGTTGACCCTTTGTCCGAAAGGGTATTCTAGGAAACCAAGATTAAACTTGTATGCGGAGTTGTGAGAAAATCGACCCTTTGTCCAAAAGGGCATTTCGGGAACAACAAGTAAGAGAATGGTGTCTTCCGTCCGGGAAGGGCGTTTTAGGAAAAATAGGTAAAAATTAGTGCCTTCCGTCTGGGAAGGGCATTTTGGGACAAAGTAGGAAAAACAAGTGCCTTCCATCTGGGAAGGGCGTTTTAGGGAAAAGCAAGTAAAAATTAGTGACTTCCGTCCGGGAATGGCACTTTGGGAAAAAGCAGGTAAAAACTGAAAATTGAAAGAATCAGCCTTTTGTTTTTGATTTTTTTGAAATTTCATTTACTTAGAATCAAACTCTTCTATTTTTTGTTTGGATTTTAATTTTCCTCCATTTTTTGTGATTTTATTCTTAATCTATTTATTAAAAACTGATTAACTAATATAAATGCATGAAAAGCAAATGATGCATGATCTGATTATTTTTTAATTGACTGATAAAGGGTCGTTCACTCGAATAACTCTCGAGGACCCTTCCCATGCATTATGGGGGTATCCGCAAAAGTATTCAATCTCGGAGCAGACCTTGGGAGGTCGTGCCCGAGCACAATTACCCCAAGGTCCACCCGTCATAATTAAAAACGACCTTCACCAATTCTGATTATTTTCGTCGCATGGATGGCAAGTATTAATGCATACAAATGATTTATAATATTGATTTTCTTGAATTAAACTTAATTATCTAAAGACTAAGTTTACCAAATCGTTCAAAGTTAAATTAAATTTCTAAATTAATTTAAACCTACCATTTTTACTTTTATTAATTTATTGAAAAGTAAACTAGATTTTAAGGTTAAGCCTTTAATTGAAACCAATCTAAACGTTGCGGACCAAATTAAACTAAATCTAGGGACTAGTCTGAAAACGCTTAAAAATTACTGTCTTTATGTGAATAAAATAAAAATTACTGTACCTACTCACACTAAATTACTACCTCAGGGACCTAATTGAACTAAAATTGGGGACCAAATTGAAATTGGAAACTTTCTTCAACCTTAGGTGGAACGGCGCCGTTTTGGAGTCACCTTGTACGGGCTATAAAAGCCCTTCTTTCTTCTTCTTCCCCAAAGTTTTCTTCCTCTTCAAAACCCTAATTTTTCAGCGCCGCCGCCGCCTCCACCGTCTGGAAATCGCGCCGCCACGTCGGAGGGTTCACCGTCGTCGTATGAAGCCGAAAAAGTGCAGATCGTCTCGCCTCGACGCACTGAGCCCGGTTCCGGTGGTAGTTTTCCAAAATCCAGTCTCAAAAATCCCAAAAAACCGACTCATCCGAAACCTAAAAATCTCTCAAATCCGACCATTCCGACCACCGGATGGTCTTGGTCTCAAACTATGTCGAGTTACTCTACTCTACCTATCCACCGAACCAAAAAGTGAATCTAGGCTTCCTAACCCCAAAATCTTTCGAAACCTAGCCTAGCCCGAGCATTAAAACCCAAAATCCCGGCGGCACTGACTCAAACAAAGGAAGCAAGGTGGTATGAACCTTCAAGGTTCAAGAAAGGTAGGCCTTCTTACCAAAACCTAATCTAAAGCTTTTTCTTTTTTGTTTCCGTTTTCTGTTTTGTTTTTTTTTATTTGAAACCGACCCCCTTTTTGTTTAAGATGAACTCTTTGTTCTTTATTTTCTTCAACCCCCCTTTTTTTGTTCTAAACCGATGAACCCTAATATGAATCCTAAACTTTTTGAAATGAAATTGACCTCTGTTTTCCTCCTTTTTTTGAACTCACTAAAGAATTATGAACCCTAAAGAACTTCTCCCCCCCCCCCCCCCGCCCTTTTTTTTCTTTATGAAACACTGTAGAGGTATATATATTCCCCATCCCTCCAACCAATCCACCCCGTTCTCTCCTTTTCTTCCCTATCTAATGGCTCAATAGCCTTTTGTTTTCAAAAAACTCCTCAAGGGTCTTTAAATGTGAGCTTCGTCTCTTTCTGCAATTCCCATCTTCAGGGTATTGTTTGCCCTTGGTTTGTCTTTTGCACTTTCTTGTTTGAACTCGACATGCTTGTGGTTGGTGCGGTAGTGTGACAGAGTGAGCGCCTGCACCACTGAAAGGGAGTTTGTTTCGTTTTTGTATGCTTTTGTTTGGCAATTTCGACTCTGATAGTTTTCTCCATCTTGCAGGTGGACTTTGTGGCTCACGTGATTTTTGTCTCCAGGGGGTGCTGACGTGGCTGCTGGGATAGCTTGGAGGTTTGTTTGGGCCAACCAAAGTTTGACAACTCAGCGTAAGCTCCTTTTCCCTTTGCTCAGTTTATTTTTCTACATGAATTTCTTGCTGAGATGGCATCTTCATTGGTGAATGCATGAGAGTGTTTATATGCTGACTAAGTTCTAAATGTGTGATGCATGTAACTTGTGAATTTGCGTGCGAAGTGGATGTAATGTATATGAAATATGTATGCAAGTACAGCATGGAATTGGGTGAAGATGAAGCATGATGGCAAAAATTTTGGTGAGTGCTTGTGTTATTGATTAAAATGCTTTGAAACTAATTTGGGATGTATGCTCTTTTTTCATTTCTGGATTGTAAAAGATTTAAATGATAGATGATTATGTACGAATGACTGAGACTAATGACATGGAAATGTTTGCTGAATTGAAATGCTTTGAGAACTGTTTGTGGCCTTGAGATCAATGTTGAATGCTTGTTCTTGTGGGAATGCTCTGCCTTGATTTGCCTATGATTCTGTCTTGCATTGCCAAAGTCTGCTTTGTGCATTGTTCCCTTTGATGTTTTCTGTTTTTAGAAATGCGATGCAAGTAAATGAACTATTGTGCATGCATGATGTCCTGTGTTGCTACGTGTGCTTGTATGTTGACTGTTTTGTGTGAAATGCTTCGAAAATGCCATGCAATTTAATTGTAAAATGCAAATGTTGAATGCCAATGCTGCAAGTGACTTATTATGCTTGAGATTTTTCTGAAATTGATAATGCTCCTGATATGCTTGCTGGAAAGTGCTAAATGCAATCTGATGTAGTGAGAGTGTTATGTGAAACTTGAAATTGAAATGGAGATGTAATGGCGCTCTGAATTGTGTACTTCGCAGGCACACAGTTGACCCAAAAATGCTTCAAACTGTCTTGTAACCGTGCGTGCCGAGAGTGAAGTAAGGAATGGAATTAAGAGGAAAGCCCCAAGGAAAAAGAAACTTGTAACATTTTTTGTAATTTTCTGTTGTAGTGTAAATAAAACAAACTGCATCTTTTTACAAAAATTGTAAATTTGATCAGGAGGAAAGGAAACTGAAGCTCGATGGTGTTCTCTTCTCATTGTAATAAGAGGGACAACAGACATGATCTAAATTAATTGAGATATAAACCAATGCAAAAGTTGTGGCCCAACAAGGAGGAACATGCCCAAAAGGGAATAAGTAAAGGGAACCTAGATAAAGAAAATGATTTACTAAAGCTGGTTCAAAAGAAATAATAAGAAATCAAAATTTAGCCCAGTATACTAAGCAAGGAATAAGGACTAAGCCCAAAAAAGTTAAAACCCAATGAAAAGAATTTGGATCGAAGGAGGTCCAACTTGAATCTAATTTTGACCCAAAACTAAATGGGAGAGAAGCCCTAAAAAAATGATTGAACCGTAGGCTTGAAAACGAAAAGGGAAGGTAAAGGAAAAGGAAATTGATTTTGATTTAGAGGAGACTTATTTATGAAATAGGAATTAACTGACCAAGGGAAGAGAAATCATTTTTTTTGAATGCAATTACATAAAGACTACTGTTACTAATATCAACTATTTTGCCAAAATACTAAATGCAAACTATGATATGCCAATGCAACACTGAAAATGAAGTAATGCAATATGCAAAAATGCAAACTATGAAATATCTACCGAAATATCCTAGAAATTTAAGAATTGACCTTAATGCCCCCCTAGTCGTGGATTAAGAAGCAATTTATACTGATTGAAAGGATATGAGTTAAAAATGGGTGTCTACACACTTCCATTTCCATCTAGATTTTCTAAGCAGAAAAAGGCTGAACAAGAAAAAGACATTTGGGAGACATTTCGGAAAGTGCAAGTGAACATTCCCCTTATCGATGCTATCAAGCAAGTCCCTCGATATGCTAAGTGGCTCAGGGAGCTATGTACCAATAAGAGGACACTCAAGGGAATGAGAGGGTAAGTATGAGTGAGAATGTTTCTACAGTTCTCCAACGAAAGCTTCCTCCTAAATGTAAGGATCGTGGTTCTTTTACCATTTCATGCATCATAGGAAATAATGAATTTGAAAAGGCATTGTGTGACTTAGGTGCATCCATAAATGTTATGCCTTACTCTATTTATGTTTCCTTGAATATTGGTCCTCTAATTGAAACCGGTGTAGTTATACAACTCGCCGATCGATCTAATGTTTACCCTGAGGGGCTTGTTGAGGATGTTTTGGTGCAGGTAAATGACTTAGTCTTTCCAGCAGACTTTTATGTGCTTAAGATGGAAGAAGATGACCTCAAGCTTAGTCATACACCGCTGATACTTGGAAGACCTTTCTTGAGGACTGCCAGGACAAAGATAGATGTGTTTGAAGGTACTATGACTATGGAATTTGATGGAAAGACGATAGAGTTCAATATCTTCGATGCTATGCGCTACCCAAGTGATGTTCATGTTGTGTTCTCCATTGATATTTTGGACAATTTGTCTGAAAGGGTCATGATGTTAGACAATGAGGACAAGGTTGAAACAGTAATGTTCAATGGGTTTGATGACAAGTCATATGGAGAACTTGAGTTGGCACCTTGTGAAAAGGTATGTGAGGTAATTTCAGACTTGAAGACTTTACCAACCAATACACATAAGGAAAATTTGCTTTATTTGCAACTTCCAACATCTTCAAGCAAATTGGTTCCTTCGATCATCAAACCACCAGAGATTGAACTCAAACCTTTGCCTGCTCATTTGAAGTACTCTTTCCTGGGTGATAACGATACCTTACCTGTGATCATCTCTAGCAAACTCACTCCACTTCAAGAAGAAAAGGTTTTAAGAGTTTTGAGGGAATATAAAGAAGCAATTGGGTGGAGCATTGCTGATATCAAAGGAATTTGCCCTTCACTTTGTATGCACAAGATCTTGTTGGAAGATGATGCTAAACCAGTCAGGCAAGCTCAAAGGAGACTGAATCCTAATATGATGAATGTTGTGAATGATGAGGTTGTCAAATTATTGGAAGCAGGTACCATATACTCCATTTCTGATAGCAAGTGGGTGAGTCCAGTTCAAATTGTTCCTAAAAGGTCTGGTATGACAGTGGTGAAGAATCAAGATAATGAGCTCATTCAAAAACGAGTTGCTGATTCTTGGAGGGTATGCATTGATTATCGGAAGTTAAATGATGCAACTAGGAAAGATCACTTCCCATTACCTTTCATGGACCAAATGCTTGAGAGGTTGGCTGGACACGAGTATTACTGCTTTCTTGGTGGGTATAGTGGGTATTTCCAAATACCTATTGCACCTGAGGAGCAAGAGAAAACAACTTTCACGTGTCCTTATGGAACTTACGCCTACCGAAGGATGCCATTCGTTCTCTGCAATGCCCCAGCTACATTTCAACGATGCATGATGAGCATTTTCCAAGAGTATGTAGAGCAGATCATAGAGGTATTTATGGATGAATTCTTCGTACATGGTAACTCTTTTGACTCTTGTTTACATAATCTTGCATTGATTTTAAGTAGGCGCAAAGAAACTAATCTTGTTCTCAATTCCGCTAAATGCCATTTCATGGTAGATCAGGGTGTAGTGCTAGGTCATGTGGTCTCTGCTAGGGGTTTAGAAGTAGATAAGGCTAAAGTTGACATTGTCCATAAGTTATCTTACCCCTCCACGGTGAGGGAGTTGCGCTCTTTTCTTGGTCATGCAGGTTTTTACCGTAGGTTTATCAAAGATTTCTCCAAGATAGCTTCTCCTTTAAGTCATCTACTTCAAAAGGATGTTGAGTTCAATTTTGATGAAACTTGCAAGCTTGCATTTGACACCTTAAAAGAGGCATTGACTTCTGCTCCAATAGTCCAACCACCAAGATGGGATCTTCCATTTGAACTCATGTGCAATGCAAGCGACACCGCAGTGGGAGCTGTGCTAGGGCAGCGAGTTGGGAAGCTCTCACATGTTATATACTATGCTTCTCGTACTCTGAACTCAGCTCAGAGGAATTACACAACAACGGAAAAGGAATTTTTAGCTATTGTTTTTGCTATTGATAAGTTACGTTGTTATTTGCTTGGTTCCAAAGTTATTGTTTTCTCAGACCATGCAGCTATTAGGTATCTCTTGGCAAAGAAGGAAGCGAAACCAAGACTCATTCGGTGGATCTTGCTGCTTCAGGAATTTGACATTGAGATTAGAGACAAGAAAGGTGCCGAGAACTTAGTAGCTGATCATCTGAGCAGGATAGTGATACAAGAAGAGATATTTCCGCTAAGTGATTCTTTTCCTTATGAAACTTTATTTGCTTTGCATGAGTTACCCTGGTATGCGGACATAGTTAACTATATTGTTTGTAGACAAATACCAAGTGACTTAAGTAAATTTCAAAAGGATAAGTTGAAACATGATGCTAAGCATTATTTTTGGGATGAACCCTTTTTGTGGAAAATGTGTGCTGATCAAATAATTAGGAGATGCATCCCTCAAGATGAACAGCACTCAATCTTAATCTTTTCTCATTCATATGCATGTGGAGGTCATTTTGGACCTAAAAAGACTGCACTTAAAATCTTAGAATGTGGTTTTTATTGGCTATCTTTATTTAAGGATGCATATGCATTTTGCAAAGCATGTGATCGGTGTCAAAGAATAGGGAATATGTCACATAGAGATCAAATGCCATTACAACCAATCCTCATTTGTGAAATTTTTGATGTCTGGGCTATTGATTTCAGGGGTCCCTTTCCTAAATCATCATCTAATAGATTCACTTACATATTGCTTGCATGTGATTATGTCTCTAAGTGGGTAGAAGCCAAGGCTAATAAAACTGATGATACTAAGACTGTTGCAGATTTTGTGAAAACTAATATTTTTTGTAGGTTTAGCATTCCACGAGCCATCATCAGTGACCAAGGGAAACATTTTTGTAATAAGGTTGTGGAAGCCTTGGTCAAGAAGTATGGCGTGACACATAGGGTGGCCACCTCTTATCATCCTCAGACGAGTGGTCAAGTAGAAATCTCTAACCGAGAGATCAAGCGAATTCTTGAGAAGACGGTAAAGCCAAATCGGAAGGATTGGAGCATGAGGTTGAGCGATGCCCTTTGGGCCTATCGCACTGCATATAAGACTCCAATTGGGATGTCTCCATACCGTTTAGTTTATGGGAAACCTTGCCATTTACCCGTGGAGCTTGAGCACAGGGCATGGTGGGCAGTTAAGGAATGTAATATGAAGCTTGATGTAGCTGGAGATCATCGCAAGCTTCAATTACAAGAACTCGAAGAAATTCAGAATGATGCCTACGAGAGTGCCAAGATTTACAAGGAAAAGACTAAAGTTTGGCATGATAAGATGATATCGAGGAAGATTTTTTACATTGGACAGAAGGTGTTACTGTTTTGTTCACAATTAAGGTTATTTCCTGGTAAGCTAAGATCATAGTGGACTGGTCCATATGAAGTGGTCAATGTATTTTCTCATGGGGCTGTGGAGATAAAGGACATGAAGAACTCAAGGGTTTTCAAGGTTAATGGCCAACAACTTAAGCCTTTCTATGAAGGATTCCAACCTCAGACCATAGAGATTATGTATTTGGATACACCAACCTATGTTGACCTTGATGAGAAGTAGCAACATTATGTCTAGCCAAAGACGTTAAATAACGGCACTAGATGGGAGGCAACCCATCGGTTCTACCTTTTCTTTTCTTTTCTTTTCAAATTTTGATTTCTTTTTAGATTTTTATTTACTTTTTATCAGTTTTTGAGTTATAGGTTTCGCATGGAGCAATTGTCTACTTCTGCAAAGGAGGGAGTTTTCTTCACTTTTGTGACTTTTAAATTCCTTAATTTTCTGTTTAATTTGAGCGAATTGTTCCATTTATGCATTTCACATTATATATGCATCAATTGCACACGTGCACAATTAGGTAAAACTCTTTTGCTCCGTTTAAACCAATTCTGCTTTTATTTGGGAGAAAAATTGTTGTTTTGAAAATTTCCTGTTTGGACCCGCCTGAAGGTCGAACTCGACCTGAAAAGCAGGGCCGAGTTGAAGGTGAGAAATTTTGCTGTTCCGACCTGAAAAAGGGGTCCAATTCGACCCTTTTCTTGGTCGACATAGGCATTTTTACAAATAAAGCTAAAAATTCCTGAGTCAACCTGAAAAAGGTCGAACTCAACCTTTTTCAAGATGACTCAGGAAATTTTGGAATATTAAGTCAGAAAATTCCTTTAAAAAAACCCCCCGAAAAATCTTTCTTTTCTTTTCTCTTCCTCGACTTTTCTGCCCTAATTTTTCTTTTATCTTCCTCGACTTCTTCTTCTTCTTCTTCCCTCCGCCACCCGACCCTTTTTCTTCATCCATCACCACATCGGCGACCAACCCCATCCTCATCCTCTACAACCGCCACTCAAGCCTTCTCCGGCGGCTAACCCAAACATCTCTCCGTTTCTTCTTTCTTCTTCTCCTCCTCTTCCCTTCTCTTCTCCGACTCATCTCTTCCATCTTCTTCAAACCTAAACCTCCATAGCCACCACTCTCTCTTCCTTCGACCTCACCAGACCCGACAGCGAGAGTGGTCACGATCCACCGAGGCCAAGTTCACAAGCTCGACACCGCTCATCCATCGCCGGCGCTGCTTTGTCTTCAACCGATTCATCTCAAACTCGACACCGCTCATCCATCGCCGTCGCAGCAGACTCCTCCTTTTTCCAACTCCGGTACTTTTACAACAATGACACGGACAAGACAGACAAAGAGTAGCGCGAAAGCGCCTGAGGGAGAAGTTTATGCCCGAAAAAGGAAGAAGCCTACCCCACTTATCGAAAGCTCGCCCGAGCGATCTGACACTCCACCTCTTCCATTGGCCTTGGTTACTTCTGATTCCGATTCTGACATGGAATCTCGTGAACAACCACCTCACGGGGTTTCCATTGGCAATTTCGATACCGCTGAGTTTAATAATGAAGACTGCAAGAAATGGCATCTGTATAGCCCGCGCAACAAGCGGTTTGTCTTCGAAGCCACTATCAATGTGGATGTTGATCCGCAGTTTGGCATTACTGCAGCCCTTGAGATGCTCGGGTGGGGGCAAATTCTGACATATAAGGGTTATTATTACCCTAACTTAGTTGCCCAATTTTATGCCAATGTTTTGAATAAGGAGAAAGGGAAGACCTCGTACACTATTACTTCTCGAGTTAAAGGCAAACGTATCCGGATTGATCATGATGATTTAGCTTGGAAGTATAAAGTGCCTATTCGGGGTGGGAAAGCAGGGATTGTTCGGGTCCACAATCACGAGATTATCTTCTATAATAACCCTCAGCGGGGGAGAGACGATGCACTGGCACGTGTGGATGTGTATCACTCCAGCAACAAGAAAGGAGAATTCCTTGTTAACTTTAAGCACCTAGCGATCCGGGAAGGCATTTTAGCACACATAATTAACAAAAATGTTATGCTTCAAACTAGCATGAGATCTGGTGTGCGAGTGCTTGATATATTCCTCCTTGACTCTTTGTTGGTTAGCATTCCACCGGAAGCTAAAGGGGTTAGCTGGTCTAAAACGGTCATCCATGAAATGTGGACTGTAGTTCTAAATCAACAAGCGAAGCACTTAGCTTTTCCACCTCTTCTGAGTGAGTTATTCGAGGATATGGGTGTGGATGTCAGTAGTGAGAGTCGAGTACCCGTGTCGGCTGCGACACTGACTTTGGCTAATCTAGACACCCTCAGATATACCAGAACAGAAAAAGGGTGGACAAACCCAAAGAGAAAAGGGTTTGCTGCAGCTCGTGATGCTAGGGAACCGGATGCATCTGGTGCTCCTCTATCTGGACCTACGATTGGTGATGTTTATCATCAATTCTTGGATTTCCAACAAGAGGTTCGTGCATCCATAGCTGCTTTGCAAGAGTCTTGTGCCCGCCAAGAATGACTCTTGGAGCAGTTGGTTCGACAACCCACCCAATCAAGGAAACAGAGATAGTTAGCCTCTTTTCTGTCTTTTTTCTCTACTTTTCTGTTTGCATATAGTTTTGCATATAGTTACATTGTAGTATAGTTGCATTAAGCCTTATTTAGGATTGTCTTTCGTTTTATGCTTTTACTTCTTGCTTTGTTTTGTAGATTAGATGAACTTCACTTTTTTTTTCTCTTACTTTCCCAATTAGCTAGGAATTTGAAGGAGATTCACTTGGAACGGGTTGGAAGCACTAAAAGCTTGATTCCAGGGGAGTTTCTGATCTCTTTTTAATTTCTTGTTCTATTTGGTTTTCTTTGTTTGATCATTGAGGACAATGCTATAATTAAGCGTGGGGGCGGGGGGGGGGTATTTT
>AWWV01011925.1:0-35616 GCA_001974805.1 Corchorus capsularis | reverse complement strand
GGGGGGGGGGGTATTTTTCAAAAAAGTATGTTTATCTCTTCTTACTTTTGCTTAAATTCTTAGTTTTTTTTTATACAGTTCAACTCAGTCCTATACTTTGATTTATGTTGACCTCCATGAATGCTTGCTATAAGTGTACACACTTGCTTTAAATCTGTTGAAAACATGAAATGATTCTAAATGCAAAATCTGTTTTGAAAATGCTTTTGTGATTGTGTGGTTTTAGCATGATCAACTGGCTATAATTCCCCTGTGAGATTTTGAGCCTATTGAGCCGTCACTTATATTCTTTTTCTTGCTTGTGGGTAGTTGCTTCATACGCTTCTAGAACTTGCTTTATACCACTCGAGATTACATGTTTTTGTGTGTACTTGCATGAAAATGATGAGGCATTTCTTTGGACCGATTGAGCCTTAAATAGCCAACCTGTAATAATGATCCTTTGCTACCCCTTTTGAGCCTAAATTGAATTAATTTTAGCCATTTTTTTTCTTGGATAACTCATTTACCCAAAGAACCCTGAGCTTAGAATTTTTAGGTGTTTCCTACCTTAACCTAGGTTAATGAAGCACTTGTTGTGTTATTCTTATGGATGTGGATGAGTATGATGAGAATAAGTGTGGGGGAATCTTGTTTGTTGGTAATGGCTTTATGGAGCATGTATGTTTTCTTCTTCGAAATAAAATCAAGTTAGTAACTTGAGGTGGGATAGCATAAAATGCAACCACCAAGAAAATTAAAAAAAAAATGATGAAAGAAGAAACAAATTCAAAGGAAAAGTGTGTTATTTGATAAGAGATTAATGAAGATATCATTTGTTCTAAGTGTTGGGTTACTAAATCGCATATTTGCCCATGATGTGTTTTGATGGTTGTGGTGCTTCATTAATCTAGGTCGTTTCAATTCCTTACCTTTTCTTGTTAGCTCACTCACCCTTTTTGCCCCTTTACAACCCTATAAAGACCTCTGATTTATGCATGATATGCACTTGTGGAGTAGTGGAGAGATTGGTGGACAAGCAAGCATATGGTAATGCGTATTTTCACTTGTGATTATGAGCGTCACCTAAACACTTGAGTGTTATTTACAAGTGAGGATGCCATGTTGAATCTGCTCTAAAATTATGTTTTTGTTAAAGTCGTGTGCATAAAATTGTTTTCAAAATGCTTTTCTCTAAATCGTTTTTGGTTTTTAAGTGTGTGCATGTATTGTTCGACTTTCATGGTGGGAGACTTAATTTATTTTGAGTTTTCATCTTGCTTGAGGACTAGCAAGAAATCAGTGTGGGGGAATTTGTTGAGTGCATATTTTCCTATTCTTTTAGTGTCCTATGAAGGTGTTTTAGTGACTTTTTGAGTTGATTTGCTACTTAGTTTGTTCCTTTATGTGTTTTAGGTACTTGAAAGGTGAATTCGAATCAAAAGAAGACATATGGGAGCAATTAAGTAAATCTGCAAAAAGGGGTCGACATTCACCAAGAGCAAGCAAGAATTTTCCTGTCTCGACCTGTTTTCTCAACTTGCTGTCATTGAAAACTCTACCTGTCAGTAGGGTCGAAACAGGTTGCAGAAATTAAAGGCTGAAATTGGAAGGCACGTTGGGCTCAACTATTTGGGCTTGCAAATTCTAGTTGGACACTTGACATGTGGGCTTAGGAAAATAGTTAATGACCCATGTGATTTATTTTAAGTCTTTAGGTTTTATGGGCAAAGTTGTAAAATTGCCTAAAAAAACTATAGTATTAGGTATAGAAATTGGAAGGCAACGACATGCCTGTTTTTAGATTGAATTTTGGAAAAACTTGGAGTTTGGCTGAAGCTTTGAAACGCAACATTGGAGAAGAAAGGGAGAACGGCTCTCTTTTGGGTTTTGTCTCTTTTTTCCTTTGAACTCTATCTTTATGGTTAATCAAAACTTTAGTGTTTTTATCTCTAAAATTATGAGTAGCTAAATTTCCCTTTTTCCAATTCTAAAGCAAATTGATTCTAGGGTTTTTAATTTATGAGGTTTTGTTCTTAATTTAATTCTTTTGATTAAATATTCTAATTTTCTCCATATTGTTGGAAGGATTACATGTTTTAAATTAATTAGAGTGCACCTAGTTAATTTTAATATGTTGTCTATAGTTAGATCTTAATTCCTATATGCAATTGTAGGTTATTAAATCCCTAGTAACAACTTAGAGTAGCCCTCTAAGGGAAAATTAGGAATAGATTGAATATTGCCTATATTAGTGAATATTGTCTATCGGTAACTTGTATTTTTCTAGCTCTTTATGCAGTAGATTACTTGAACCTAGTAGGCGCTTGAAACTAGGTTGGTAAATTTACTAGAATTTAGTCTAGGACTTGCGTCATGATTAATGAGGAATAAGGAAAAATAGAGATTAATTGGCATTTAGCAATTAGTTTACGTTACCTATTTAATTAGGAGAATTCATATCTAGTACCAATGATTAAATTAATAACCTAAGAATCAATGCTTTAGAGTTGGGAATTTCCATTAATTAAAATCTATCTTCTTGATTTACATATTTGCAATTTATTTATTTTTATTGCACTTAATTTATAACTAAATCAAAACCCCCCATTTTTATTTTAAACTTGTTTGAATAAGTAGTTAATAATCTTAGCTCCCTTGGGATTCGACTCGTATTTACCCTAGCTATAAGTTAGAGGAATTGTGATTTTTATTTTGTGTGTTGCGACGCGCATCAATATCAATGATCCATGTTACTTTTGTCAAGAGAGATATTAATTTTGTGTTGGAGGGTTTTCTTAATTTTAATTGTTTTCTCAATTTGTTCACTGCTCTCTGATTAATTGTTTTCTTTAATTTTCTTGATTGTTTTCTTAGTTAACTGGTTATTAATTATTTTGATTTAGATTAGTGTTTTTAATTTCACTTTCAAAATTCTCTATATTTTGTTTGTTTGTTTTAAGTAAATTAATTAGAAAAAGAAGGTAATCCTATCTCTCTGTGGATTCGACCCCTACTTGCCCTAACTATTTTAGTTAGTAATTGTTGGGATTATTTTTATGATTTGCTGACGGCCGACCATAAATTTTGGCGCCGTTGCCGAGGAGATTATGTTTATTTTTCTTTTTCTATTTTATTTGCACTTGATCTTTTTTTGTTCTGTAGGAAAATCCAATGGAGCAATCACGTTCCCTAGGGGAATTGAATTTCACATGTGAGATGAAGCCCCTCTGCATTGATTATCCTGACATGGATATGTCCTACCAATTGAAGCTTGGAGTGATCCGTTTGCTACCTGTTTTCCATGGAGAAGAGGACGAAAATCCACACGAGCATCTGCGAGTTTTCTACACCAAGTGTGCTTTGATCATTGGAATGCCTGAAGAACAAGTGAAGCTGCGAACTTTTCCATCCATCTTGGAAGGTAAAGCAAGAGAATGGTTATGGGGTCTACCACCGAAATCGATCACCTCATGGAATGGGTTACAAGAAGCATTCTTGAAAAGGTACTTTCCAAACTTAAGAATTTCCGAAGTTAGAAAGAAAATTGCTGCTAGTTGCCAGTTACGAGATGAAAAATGGTATCAATATTGGGAAAGAATGTGAGAGCTGCCCATATCATGAATTAAGTGAAGCATTTTTAATCCAAAACTTCTATGATAGGTTATCTCAATCAGACAAAACTAATATTGATGCTATCAGTGGAGGCGGTTTGAGATTTCGAACTCCTGAAGAGACGAGGAAATTATTAAACAAGATGGCAGAAAATATCTATCAATTCAGCACAACGAGGGATTCATCAACAAGTGAATGCGAACCAGAGTTTCTTCAAGGGATCAATGATCGTTTTGACCAAGTCAATTCGACCGTTGCTTCTTTGGTAAATCAACAAGAGACTATCACCAAGTTGCTCACACAGTTTCTGAATATGCAAAAAGAGCCTCAATGCCCACCTCAGGTTCTCCAAGCACCATCGAATATGGCTCAAGGACATATAGTCAATTCAATCGAAGGAACTCAACAGTGGTATGAACAAAAGATGGAATTACCTGATGTTCCACCTCCATCTTCAATATCACCACCTTCAGCACCTGTCTTCCCTGCCATACCACCACCGAGTGTTGTATCCAATGTGCAAGTGTCAAGTCATGAGGAGATTTCAACCAGAAGCAAGAAGGATCAACCTACTTCGTCATCAAAAACTTTTCGACCTCGATCGAGATTCGAAGGGATGAAAAAGATGGAGATCACTTACTATCCACCACCGTTTCCTCAAAGGTTTGAAATCAACTCAATTCACTTCGAAAATTAGAGGTAAATATTCCTTTAGTTGCTGCAATTGAAGAAGTACCCAGGTATGTCTATTTTATTAAACAATTGTGCACCAATAAGAGTAAGTATTCTGAAAATTTGCTTGCATGAATGAGAATATATCTGCTGTTTATCAAAGGAAATTGCATCATAAATGCAAAGATTTAGGATCTTTTTCTATTCCTTGTAATATAGGAAAGAATAAGATAGAAAATGCAATGTGTGATTTTGGAGCATCCATTAACATCATGCCTTATTCTATTTATTCACAATTGAAAATAGAACCTAGGATTAAAATTGATCTTATTGTGCAATAAGCTGGTTTTGGTTTAAGATTATGTTTAGAGACTAAAAAATATTTTTTATAACTCAAAACCGTTTTAAACTAGTTTTGTTTGTGTCCAAACCAAATTTTAGATGCAATAATAATACCAAACTAGTCCAATATCACATACTAATTCTAAATTGTTTTATTGTATACTGATTAATTCTCAATAATTTTAATAGGGTCAATAGTGAAAATTTATATTTTTTAGTGGGTCAAAATCTTATAATATTCTATACGATGAGATCAATTTATAATTCAACATTAAATTGATCTATATGGTTAGTGGGGAATTAAAAATTTTAGTGGGGTCAATTGACCCCACTACTTGCTATGTGGCTAATGTGTTCAATAATTTTATAGTTATTTTAAATTTTACCATTTTTTATTTTAATTTCAACAAATTGAAGATTGTCGATAGTTCTGGACCCAAGCGAATTATTATATAAACTAATAAAAGTATTATCATCGTTACTTTGAAGTTTAAAAGTTAAACTAAGTGAATTTCTTAAACAATCAAGACAACTCAATCTGAACTATCTAAAAGATCTATTAAAAACTAAATAGACAAAAGCTAAGAAAACCTAAACTAATTAAAAAATATATCTAAATTTAAAATAAGTAACATAATAAAATAATGGAAGAAATAAAATTGTATGAATGTACTCAAACTGGAATTGATAGCTTTTTAAAAAAAAAAAATTGCTTTGTTTAGGAATCAAATGGGTGGGAAATATTATGTTGTATTTGATGGATGTACGCCAGGTACTTATGATACTTGGGAAGAAGCAAAATCACAGGATATCAGGTGCTCATCATAAGATGTATAAAGATCTTAAGGATGTAGAAGATGTATTTCTTGAATATTGGAACATGAATGAGAATGATGAGAGAAAATAAATTGCTCCCAAGAAATTCAATCAAACTAATAATCATGTTGTAGATTACTCATTTCACAGTGGATTAATGCTAGGATTTCTAGTTGCGGTTGTTACAACTTTATTTATTTTGTATGTTGGAAAATGATAGTTATAAATTTGTAAAGAGGTAACTTTGTATAAATTAAAGTTATCTAACTTAGAAACAATGTTAACTTGAGACAATGTTATTGTTTATTATTGGTTTTGCTTTAAAACAATGTTAATTTGAGACTATGTTACTGTTTTTACTGGTTTTGCTTTACTTATTAGTATCAATATGGAGCTGCAATGCCAGCTCTTAGTACTTCTGGATGTCTTTGTTTAGATTTATATTACGCATTTGCTTCTATTTGTTATAGAGTTATGGATGCAGTGCTGAATCCTAGGCGTGAGAGGCCTGTGAGAATAAGAATTCTGCTTGATTGTTTGCTGACTGTGATGAATGGGAACCAATTTTTGACTAATTGGGATTACATTAGGGTGGAGCAACTTTTTAATCAAAGATGCCCCTGGAAAAAATCCTGGAATGGTTGCAATAAAGAGCAAATTGAAAGTGTTTGAAACGAGATTTCAATCAAGCAAGAGAAATGCTAGAACATGGGTTTAGTTTCAATGATGAAACAAAGATGATTGAGGGTCCTGAAGAGTTGTGGGAAGCATGGTTAAAGTAATTTCATTGCCAAGGCTAAAAGGGAAGCCTTTGCCACACTTTTATGTGCTACAAGTCATGTTTAACCCAAATCGGGGTTAAATTGTTAGAGATGTCATTGGTTGCATGGATTAAGTCCATTGGCTTCATTTTGATGATTGTCTAGGGTCTGAAAAGATTATTTTTGTTGACAATATGTGATAGTTTATGATTGCTAACAAACATTTGCTAGACAAGTTAATTGCATATGGTTGATCAATATTATGATCAGTGTTATATTTGTAAATTATTGTGCTAATTTTTAATTATTTGTGAATTATATTTGTTAGACAAGTTAATTAAAGATTGGGGACATGATAATTTTAATAATGCCACAGAATTGCAAGGATAGGTAAATTTTCTAAAGGATTGAATGAGGGTATTTTAAGTAATCTATGCATTTTATATATGTGCAAAATATTACCGTATACCGAATGAGTTAATGTCATTACCGAGGGGGCGAACCAAACAACTTTTAGTGCAGATTCCGAGGCAGTAATGTCATTACCAACCATAATATGTCATTAACCTGAACTAAATGCCCCTAAGAGTTGGTGGTTATGTGATTACTGGTAATGTGCCCCTTCAGTGCTAATCACATTCCCTCTAATCACGTTGTCAAAGAAACCAAACATGGTAATAATTTATTACCAGGGTCACATTACCAGTGGAATATCACATTCCCACCGCATAACTCGAACCATACGCCCCCTTATAAGTATGTATTATGTAGTATGTATAAAAGGAATTTCAAAGATAATAAGGCTTAACTTGACATTATAGAAGATAAAAATAATCAAAAAAAAAAAAAAATTGCATTTCACCTTACACAGTTTTGTTTTTGTGTCAAAAGTTGATTTTAACGACAAAAGCTAGCTAAGGTAAGGTGACCTATAAGAAACTAATATTGAGATGATTTTTACATTTGGAAAGTATATTTTTATGCACTAGTCGTCACTTTCACGTTCGTTGGACGTAATCCAATATGTTTAATTTAAATGAAAATTAAAATTTTAAGTATAATACTAATTTTGTCATAAAGAAGCCTATTATTAGAGATGGTAAAATTTGATCCGAGTGCAGGTATCCGACCCGACCACCTGAAACCAAACCTATTTGACCAAAAAATCCATCCAATCCGAAACCGAAATGACGTGATCCAAATCCTCAATGACCCGAACTTGAAACGATCTGGACCCAAAATTACCCGAACCCGATCAACCCAAGAGATTAATTCGAAATTACCTGAATTTGGATTAATTCTATTTAAATTACCTAAATCCGAAAAAATTCGAACCCGAAAATCTGAGAATCAAACCCGAAAATATCCGAATCATATGACCTGAAACCGAATAAGAGCCGAACTTTAGAATTGACCTGAATCTAAATGACTTGACATTTGAGCGATTCGAACCCAACCCAACATGAAACCTAAAATAAACTGAACCCGTATTATAGCCCAAAATTTTCGTAACCCGAAACTAACCTAACCTACATAACCGAACCCAAATCCAACCCGACCAGCCAATTTATATATGTAGGGTCTTACTAATAATACTTATCTTGTGTCATCTTTTTATTATTGAAAGAACTAAAATTATCGGCAATCAACCCACTAATTCAGCCTCTGTTTTCTTTCTATATATAATATACTAATCTTCATCGTTTTTATTAAGGTCTTTAACTTAATATATATATATATATAATCCATAAATTAAATTTAATTGAGAAAATATGGTTTGTACGGATCTTAGCTAAAACATAAGAATATAAATATCAATCCATTAAAATTAATATAAATAAATAAGAAGAAATAATCATGTTGATGAGGTTGGTTGAGATTAAAATTGGTCGAGAGTTTGTGTTGAATAAAAGATTATATAAATAAATAATAATATTAATTGTAGAATAGTAATTTGGAAATATATTTGACAAATAAAGATATAATAGACGATTCAAAAATTTTACAGGTGAATATACTTTTTAATATAATATAAATATAGATATAGATATATATTTCCTAAAAAAAAGATATATAGATATAGATATAGATGGATATAGATTAAATTATTAAAAATCATCGGACTGTTGAATTATTGGGGGTGCACATTGAGTAGGGACACGTGCACAAGAGTGCGCATTAAATCAATCAGCTATTTACAACAAAAATCATATGTAATTGTAAGTTATAATTTAGGATTATATTATTATTGAATAGTACTAAGTAGATTTAATTATTAGAGGTGGTACTACTACTAATACTAATACTAATACCACTTTCACAATGGAACATGGATGAGAGGTGGTGGGGATGAAAAATAATTTAGTATCGTGAAAGCTTTGGCAATCACGCGCGACAGTGAGCACCATCCAAGAATGGGGCCCCTCTCTCCCCCCTCGTGGGCAGAATTATTGCCCTTCCCCCACGAGCCAACGATTCCTCACCTTTTGCCTCCTTTATTTATTTGCCTTCCATTCCCCCTTCTCACTTCCACCACGCCCTTCGCCATTGCCTTCTTCTTCTTACACTTTATTTAAGGAATCCCAATATTCTATTCTATTCTATTTAATTTATTAGCAGAGCAGAGTCCATCTTACTTCCTTTCCTTTTGCTTAGATTTTTATATAGTTTGTGTGTGCTGGCAATTGCCCACAATTTCATTTATAAAGAGATATGAGGACGATGATAGACCTGGGGAGTCAGAGAGGGCCTCTGCATATCCATATAATGGACACCGCAACTTCCGTCGAGTGTGGCCGGGAAGTTAGGTTCAGACGATCTTTCCGGTCACTGGTGGAATGCATGGTCCCCTGTTGCGGCTTTCAACCTTCACCGGACGACTCAGTCTCCAGCGACGGTGAATCATCACCAACCCACCATGGCTCATCAACTTCGACGGTGACAGGAACCTTCTTCGGGTACAGGAAAGGGCGAGTGAGCTTCTGCCTCCAGGATCACACCCGAAGCTCTCCTCTGCTTCTTCTAGAGTTCGCCGTCCCCACCGCCTACCTTGCCAGAGAGATGCAGTACGGTCTGTTAAGGATAGCGTTGGAGTGCAGCGACAAGAACATTAACGTCGGCAGCTCCGCCTCTTCGTGCTCGCTTTATAACGTGCCCGTTTGGTCCATGTACTGCAATGGAAGGAAGGTTGGGTTTGCTACGAGGAGGCAGATGAGCGTCAACGATGCGGCGGTGCTTAAGCTCATGCAGTCGGTGTCGGTGGGTGCTGGAGTTTTACCATTACCGTCGTCGACGGAGGAGGATGGCGGCGACCTCATGTACCTGCGAGCTACTTTTGAAAGGGTGGTTGGCTCGGCTGACTCTGAGTCATTTCACATGCTTAACCCAGTTGGTAGCACTGGCCAGGAGCTCAGCATATTTCTTTTGAGATCATAAATAATCACTATAAATTAAATGGTTCATGATCAGTATATAATATATAGGATCATTAATTTTTATTTATCAGTAATATATATAGTTCCAATTAAGTTGCAGTATGTTTATATTTACTTGTCTAATTCAATATCCTAATTTTGCTTATCAACCTTCAATCCAAAGATTGTGCGGATTTCTTAACCAGTTTAGGACTACTATCTTCTTGGAGCGCACCTTCTAGCCTTGGTTCCTGATGGAGCAAGATATTGAAGGGCCTCCGAGTGTGAAGATCTAGTCAATATTGTTTCGATGTCTTATGTATCGGAAAAAAAAATGTATATATAATATGCAATCCATGATTGTTCTACATTGAGAGATGCAGCCAGGCAGCCAGGCACGTACAAAACACACAATACAAAATAAATATATGCGCACGCTTATACTTAGCCTATACCTAAAAGAACATCATTGACAATTGACAAGATTAATTAGATTATATAATTACTAATACTACTTTTTTTCTTGTTTAATTCATGAGTATGCAATGCTCCTTCATCCAACCGGTATCTATTTCTATTTCAATTTGCTCCATCATTTCATTTATATATATTTTTAAATGAACGTTTAGCTTTGTATAGTACTTTAAATATTGTTGACTCCATAGTTTTTTATGATAACAAAACATTCTAATTTAGTGTGACTAATCAAGCTACTCAAGTGTGCAGTGACAAATTAAGTGACACACATAGTCCATTGGTTGTGTACAAGCCAATCATTATGATAACAAAAGCCACAGAAGAGGCATGCTTCATGAGATCCTCCCTGATGTGTACGAATCAAGTTAAGATTGAAGAAGACCTAGTCTAAGATTGTATGAAGAAGATCATTCAATGGGACTAAAGTCAGAACAAGGAAGATGCATATAAAGAACTGACATGTACATACATGAAGAAGGCTTAGTTCAACACAGCAAATTGAGAAGCGACTAGATTGGACGTCTTGTGGATTACTAACTTTCTCATCAGGGGCTTCAAGGATTTAAGTTGGAAGCTTCATGAGTGGAAGAATGGAATTAATCTTTTGAGGAAACATGAAGCATGGAAGGAAGAAGAGAAGCTTAGTAAGAAGTAAATGGTGTAATCATGTTTTCTTATGAAGATGAGACTAAGGCCAATAGCAGCAAAAGTTCAAATGTACAAGTCAATATGAAGAAGGCTATCTGTTGGAGCGAAAATTAGTGACAGCAAATTGAGAGCACATTTTAGTGCCAGCGCCAGAAAAAGACAAAATAACGGGCAGAATTTTCAAACAGCTTTTCTAACGGCTAGTTTTGGCAGATTTCTATATAAGCCATTAAATGACCGTTGGGGGTTAGATTTGAGGGTTCAAGGACTCAAAGGAAAGCTAAAACACTCAAGAACCCATATCAAGTTGTTCTACACTCTTTTATTCACTTTTACTTGGTTTTTCAAGATAGTTCCTCACTCCAATCCTTTGTAAATCTTGTATAGAGCTTAAGAGGTGTACTCAGATCATCTAGGATCTTTTTCACACATTCTTTCATCTTGATTCTTGTTGTAATCAGTGCGGGGAGCACTTGAGTTCAGCTTGGAGAAGCTCGGGTGATTGTGAGCTTGGATTAGCTCGTGTTCAAGCTTGGGGAAAGCTTGATTGTTGTAACGGCTTGGTGTAGACCCGTAACTATATCGAATTAGTGGATTTGTTGAAATCCTTGGTGGGGATAGCCAAGGTAGAGGACGTAGGTCGGGTGGACCGAACCTCTATAAATCGTGGTGCAAGCTAAGCTTCCTCTTCTAGTTACTTTCCTTTTCAAGCTATTTACTGCATGCCATCTTCACTCTCCATCTTACTCTCCATTATTTCTGATTACACATTCATTTGGGCTTGCACTTATCTTGTCATATTCTTTTATTACTTATTATTGACATATTTTGTTTTGCCCAGTTTCATTGTGGTCGCAATAATTTCATCATATACTTTGATCACACTGACACACATCAACTCTACACATATATTCTTGTATACTTCTCCTGTTAAAACATTGTGCAACATTCTGTTTAGATTTGCTATCACTAATTCCTTCATATAAACTGGTCGCACTAACATTCTGTTTTGCAGAAAGTTAGTTAAATTTTAAAGTTTTAAAGTTTTAAAGTGTGCTATTCAACCCCCCCTTAGTACCACCTTTGACCAACAAATATGTACTCCATCCGTTAAATTATTGGTTAAATATTTCATTGGAATTTTAGATCCATTAATTGAATAAAAATTCCCCCCCCCCCCCCCTCCCCACGGATAACTACTATCCTCCAAATTCCAGGGTCTTCAATATTCACCAACATGAGATTTTTATAATATTTGACGATTAAAAAGAATCATGAAATTAATGTTACACCAGCATATTATTCCAGCGCATCCAAGTTAGATTTTTTTGATTTTCGCACAAAGAATTTTAATTTTAAGAAGGAAAATATGGCATAGGGGTTTTTAATTTGAAATGGGAGAAAACCTTGAATAAATAAAGAGAGCTATTCTTTGTAAAAAAAAAAGAAAAAGAAAAAATGAGAGCTATTAATTTTAGTGAAAATATTAATTGTAATATTATCTCAATGTATTATTTTGGGTGAGTGAAAATATAATTAATTTAATTAGATTATATCATCTGGCAAAAAAATTAGATTATATTAGAATTAAATTAAATTTACTCACAGCCAATTAACTTTATACAAATGTCGGAAGTAGGAAAACCAAAATACTGAACATATAGAATATAGCAATTTGGGGATAACTGTGACGCCCCAAGATCCCACATCAGGAGGATGTGGTGATCTATTGTGGTTTAAAATATAGAGATCCAACACAAACTTGTGAGGCGCCTTTTGGGAAGGGCAAATCCGTGAGGCCTTTAGGCCAAAGCGGACAATACCTCGCAGGTTGGGCCGGGTCTCTACATTTGGTATCAGAGCTTTAACCGGGCGTGTAGCGGGAGCTAAGTGCTACACCGTGGGGGTGCGGTGGGAACCACCTTTAGAATCCCGGCGCTCGGTGGGTCTTGGTGAATGTGATTGTGTGGGCTTGTCGGGGACGACAAGCCTATAAGGGGGCTAAATTGTGACGCCCCGAGATCCCACATCAGGAGGATGTGGTGATCTATTGTGGTTTAAAATATAGAGATCCAACCCAAACTTGTGAGGCGCCTTTTGGGAAGGGCAAATCCGTGAGGCCTTTGGGTCAAAGCGGACAATACCTCGCAGGTTGGGCCGGGTCTCTACAATAACTTTAATATATAAGTATAGGTAGGTATAGGTATAGAAGGTATAGATATAATGGAGAAAACCATTATTGGGAGAGTTTTACCCCCATAATGGATCAACACGGCTCGAACAAAATTAACTTGTAAATATATAAAAAAAAATAGAAGATATAGATATATATTATCAATATATATATAGATATTATTTATAAAGAAATTAAGATGTAAATAAAAATCCCAGATATATATTAATTTATATAATTTAAAAAATAAAATTTTTAAAAAATTTTATATAGCTAGGATTGGAGATCATCATCATCATCACCTAGCCTTTTTTTGGTTTGGTGGCAGCTCAAACATATTAAGTGATCGAATAATCATTTTCTAATTAAGTCCCTAGCTATTACTACCACCATTTATTTGTTGTCACCACAATGACATGCAGAGAAACCTTACTATAACTGTTTTAGCACCCCTCGATGGCTGTAACAACTTTAAATCAATCATACAAATTAAACAATAACGAGCAAATACCCAGCAGCGAAGTGCTGCTGGGTATTAACTGAATAATATTCGCTGTTGGGTATTCGCTTCGCTGTGGCGACACCTCTTTATTATTTGCACACTTACAATTTTTATGTTCACAAATTTAAAGACCAATAGAAAAATATTACCAAAATCAAATTAGTATTAACTGAATAAACTGGAAACTATTTTTTGTAAAACATTAACCGAATCGAAGCATCCTATTCCGAACATTAACCAAACCGAACTATTTTGGTTAACTAACCGAATTATATTTTAACTTAAATTTAATATCGATTAATATTTTACAAAAATAGTATTCAGTTCATTCGGTTAATAAATTTTAAATGAAGATGTATAAAAAATTATAGAAAATATTAAATTTTATATATTTCGGGTAATTATTTGGTTATTTCGGTTAACCGATGTTTCGAACCGAATTAATCAAAAACCAAAATTCTATGGTTGGGTAATTCGTTTTAAGCCGAATAATGCACACCCCTACAAATCATCTCTATATAGGGTATTAATGACTTTAATTAATTAAAAAAAGTCAAAGAAATGAATTTAAAGGACCAAACTGTATAAAATAAAAAGTTAGAGGATGGAAGTGCACTAAAGGTAAATGTTCAAGGGTCTTAACGTAAAATAAATTAAGTTAAAGGGCTTATAAGAAATATTAGAAGGACCTAAAAGTATAAAATTGAAAAGTTTGAGGGTTATTGCATAAATAACCCATTTAGGTGGCCATTGGGGGGACAAGTGTCACCCCCCAATTAAAACACTTGTAACCCCCTTGTGAAAGGGGGTTATCATTATATGTGTTTTAGATTTAGATAACGAGTGTGTTAGCATGCGTTGTGCTGTAGACAAATTTTTTTTTATTTGGACTGGGATCTAAATATATGTGAGAAAGTGTGCTGAATCAGAGCTTAAAAGTAGACCTGTTTTACACTAAAACACGTATGGGAAAAAAGGGAACTTTCTCGATCCTCATCAAAAGTTGATTAAGATCTTTAGTAAATTTTGCTAGTTTTGAACATTATGTATAGCATAATATATATAATATTTACTATGCTCTTAGTGTAAATTCCCCCTCTGACTAAGACAGTTATACAAGTTTTTGACAAAGTTTACAATGAATGAATGTAAAAAGAGTAAAGTGTAAAGAATTACAAAGTAGTTTAAGCTATATATACAAAGACTTAAGCTAACTAACTAACTGTACTCATAACAAACTTAATCATTCCTCTAATCTTAATTAACTAGACTAACTTAACCATAGTTTAATTAACAATCTCTAACACCCCCCCCCCTCAAACTGAATACAAATTTTGTATTCCTAGTTTGAAGAAAGTTGTTTTGAAATTGTTATGTGACAACCCTTGGTAAAGCAATCTGCTAATTGAAACTTAGAGGTTACTGGTAAAAGTTTTATCAGCCCTTCTTGTAACTTGGTTCGAACAACATGGCAATCAATGTCCAGGTGCTTGGTTCTCTCGTGAAAAACTGAATTCTTTCCAATGTGTATAGCAGAGAGATTATCGCAAAAAAGTGGTGTTGGTGAAGTCAAATGAATATCTAAATCTTGGAGAAGATACTTTAACCATTGGATCTCACAAACAGTGGAAGCTAAAGCTCTGTATTCAGCCTCCGAACAACTCCTACTCACTGTTGTTTATTTCTTAGACCGCCATGAAATCAAGGAATCACCAAGAAAAACACAATAGCCAGTAATAGACTTCCTAGTGTCCAAACATGTTCCCCAATCCGAATCTGAAAAGGCCTTGAGTTGCAATTTACTTAGAGGAGAAAAGAAAATTCATTGTCCTATAGAACCTTTCAAATATCTTAGAACCCTATGAGCTACCTGCAAATGCTCTGTAGTAGGAGTGCCTAAGAATTGTGCAAGTTGCTACACAGCAAAAGAAATATCAGGCCTAGTTGTAGTTAAGTATTAAAACTTACCAACCAACTTTCTGTAGTAAGAAGCATCTTCAAGTGGAGTTCCAGAATCCTTGAAAAGCCTTGTTTCTGGAAGAATGGGAGTGGGAACTGGTTTGGCATCCATGAATCCCATGTCTTTCAATAAATCCAGTGTGTATTTCTTCTTACACACATTAATTCCTGCTTTTGATCTTGCTACTTCCAATCCTAAGAAAAACTTCAATTCGCCTAGGTCTTTGATAGTAAACAGATCATGTAAGTGAGTACTCTTGATGCTAGTGATCTCATTAATATCATTGCTGGAAATAATGATATCATCAACATAGACCAATAAAGCAACAAAAGTATCACCTGATTTCTTAATAAACAGAGTATGATCAGTTTGTGATTGCCTGAAACCATATGCTAATAGTGCTTCTGTCAGTTTTAGATTCCATTGACTGCTGGCTTGTTTAAGCCCATAAAGAGACTTAACCAACTTATAGACTTTGTTTGATCCTTGCATGTAACCCTCTGGCAGTTTCATATATACCTCCTCATCCAAATCTCCATGTAAGAAGGCTGTGTTGACATCACACTGATGAAGAAACCACCCTTTGATAGTTGTAACTTCAAGTAGAGTTCTAACAGTAGTCATTTTAGCTACCGGGCTAAAAGCATCCAAGAAATCAATACCCTCCTGTTGAGTGTATCCTTTTGCCACAAGCCTTGCTTTATACCTTTCAATAGTCCCATCAGCTTTTCTCTTTATTTTGAATACCCACTTGTAGCCTATGGTCTTCTTCCCTGGTGGTAAATCAACAATTTTCCAGGTCTTGGTGTTTTCTAGTGCTGCAATTTCTGAGTTCATAGCTTCTACCCAGTTGTCATCCTTCACAGCTTCTCTATATGTCTTTGGTTCTTGATCAGTATCCAAAGAAGCTGCGAATGCTTTATGTTTGGTAGAAATCTGATCATAAGAGAAAATTATACTTAAACTATGTGGACTAGTCTTTTGTACAGAACCACACTTGAATTCAGCAAGATATGGAGGCCTGTATTTATTTCTTGTACTTCTCCTTAATGTTTGTGTCTAAGAAGTATCATTTGGAATTGAAGAAGAATCATTTGGAACAATGAGTTGTGTGTCTTGAAGAAGAGAATTCTGAAATTCGGACTCTATATATGCTTCACTATGGTTTGTGTCAGCAAGGTTGTCAAGCTCATTCTGAGTTGTAACTTCTTCAATTTGAGCTGAATTTCGATCAATATTTGATGTAGAAACATGTTGATGAATATTGGAGCTTCTCAAATCAAGTTAAGTTATGTCCAAATCTGTATTTTCATGAACAGAAGGCAAAACAAAATTGTCTACACTTTTATGCTTAGGCAACTGCAGTTTGTCAATCTTAGGATAATGTGTAGAGTAAGGAAAGATATCTTCATAAAATGAAACATCCCGTGATATAAAGGTTTTATGAGAATCCAAATCATATAATTTATAACCCTTTACTCGAGGAACAAAACCAATGAACACAGATTTAATGCTCCTAGTTTGAAACTTGTTTCTAATATTATTATGATTAGAAGCAAAGGATAAACAACCAAACACTTTGATGTCATCAATTTTAGGAGATTTATCAAATAATTTTTCATATGGAGAAATATTGTTCAATATAGGAGTAGGAGTCCTGTTAATAAGAAAAACAGCATGAATAACACACTCTCCCCAGAATTGAATTGGTAAACTAGCTTGAAATCTTAAAGACCTAACAACAAAAAGTATATGCTGATGTTTTCGTTCTACTATACTATTTTGTTATGGAGTATTAACGCAAGAAGTTTGATGAACTATACCTGTTGATTGATAAAACAATGAATCATTGAACTCTTGACCATTATCAGTCCTTATGCACTTGACAGCAATTTGAAACTGAGTCTTAACCATAGTAACAAAGTCTTTCATAATCTGTCTAGCTTCTGACTTTTGCTTTATAAGAAATAACCAAGTGAATCTTGAAAAATCATCTACTATAGTCAAGAAATAAACATGTCCTTTGAAGGTGGGAGCATAATTATCTCCCCAAATATCAATGTGAATTAAATCAAAAGGATTATGACTAATAGGATTATGACTAGCAGAGTTATTACAATCAGAAAGAGAATGTGCATTACAATTAGAAACAGTTTTCGAAACAGAACCAGCATTGTAATCAACAGCAACATTGCAAGCAACATTCAAAGAAGTAGAAAAATCATGCAAAACAGAAGTATGTTGAAGTCGATAAAGCCCTTGAGAAAGCTTAGCAACCCCAATCATCCTCCATTGAGCTAAGTCCAGTATAATGCAATGAGTAGATAGAGCAATTAAGCAACAATTTAAACTAGCAGTTAATTTACTTACTGAGATTAGATTAAAAGTGAAATCTGGAATGTAAAGAACATCTAGTAAATATAATGAGCTAGTAAATTTCACTGCTCCAATGTGAGTAACCTGCACTTTAGAATTGTTAAGCAAACTAACAAAAACATTATTAACAGACTTATATGAATAAAAAGAATCAATAAAGCATGTAATATGATCAGTTGCCCCTGTATCTATTACCCAATCAGTGCAAACATTATGACTATTAGTATAAGCATTTAAAGAAATATGAGGATCTATAGTCAAAATTTCAGGAGAAAATTCAGAAATACCATAAGGGTTGGAGAGATTGGATGCAGTAGATGTAGATCCATGATAGTTTGCAGTAGTAGTGGGTGGAACTGAAGTATGTGGAACTGAGACTGCATTAACATGGTGAGGATGAGTCTGAACAGACAAATTTTGGATCATGCTAAGAAGATTATTGTACTGATCTCTAGTGAAACGAAAGTTATCAGAATCTGGATTTTGATCTTGAATTTGAGAAGCCTGAGAAGACATCCCAGTGGCAGCAGCATCCATAATCTCCACAGCATTAGCATGATGAACTCGTTTCCCTTTGTAATTTGGATTATTAGTGGGATAACCATGTTTCTTATAACACTTATCCACTGTATGACCTTCTTTATTACAAAAAGAACACATTGGTCGTTTAGGTTGTTTCTGAAACTTCTTGGGACCAAGATTAGTACTAAACTTAACAGCTAAAACAACAATATCTGGATTAACAACAGGAAGAGGCTTTTCTTGTTGAAGAACCAATGAGAAAGCCTTATTCAATGAAGGTAATGGTTCCATTAACAGAACCATAACCTGATCTTGTTCATGATAAACCCTATTCCTCTGAAAATACCCACAAGTACAATTAAGATCACAAGAACAATTAGGCAAAGGCCCCAAGATCTGAAGTTCTTCCCAAAGTGTTTTCAGTTTAGTGAAATATTCATGTACAGAAAGATTATCCTGTCTAGCATTATAAATCTCCAATTGCAAATCACAAATCCTAAAAGAATTTGCTTGAGAAAACCTAGTCTTGAGATCATTCAAGATATCTACAGCGGACTCAATCCAAATAATAGACTGTGTTATAGATTGAGAAACAGAATGAACTAACCAAGATATAACCAGATTGTTGCATCTTTCCCATGTAGAGTAGAGAGGATCAATTCTTGCTGGAGGTCTGATGGAGCCATCGACAAATCGAAGCTTGTTCTTGGTGAGAAGCGCCATTTTCATTGCTTTCTGCCATTGATGGAAATTCGGCCCAGTAAGAACAGAGGAAACCAAAACAAGGGTTGGGTTTTCATTAGGATGAAGATAGTAAGGACTGGATGGTAGATCCTATGGTCTAAGACCAGATCCAGAAGAAAGAGACCTAGAAGAAGAAGTATTTTGAGTTGAATCAGCCATTAAAGCAAAGTTGAAGAACTAGAAACTGGAAAATTTTCAGAAAGAAAGAAACAAAATGTTTCTTGAAGAAGAAAGAGAAGAAAAAGAGCTAAGAGTTGCGGAAGATTGAGAGAAAACTCTTTTTTTTTATCAAACGCTGAACCTTTCATAAGCAAAAATTAGAGAATTACATAACGCCGGGAGGTAAAGTCCCGCACCACACATTATCTAGCTTAGACATCGCTAAAGAATGTGCTAAAACATTAGTTTCTCTATGAACAAATTGAAACGTACAATAGTCAAATAAAGAAGCTAAATCCCTAATTTCCTCAATCAAGCTACCCCCTTCCCATAAGACTAAATCTAAATTATTAATTTCGCGAATAGCCATAAGAGAATCACTCTCAAATATGCAACTCGTAATTCCAAATTCTAGAGTCATCTCAAAACCAAACAAAATGGCATGGACTTCTGCATAAAGAGCATCAGCTATAAAGAACAACCGTCGAGAGCCACTTGCAACCACCTTACCTTCCTCGTCTCGAATGACCACTCCCAACCCAGCTTCCCCACTAAGTTTACAATGAATGAATGTAAAAAGAGTAAAATGTAAAGAATGTAAAATTCATCATTCAGTTCTCATATATGTAGTTTAAGCTATATATACAGAGACTTAAGCTAACTAACTAACTGTACTCATAACAAACTTAATCATTCCTCTAATCTTAATTAACTTGACTAACTTAACCATAATTTAATTAACAATCTCTAACAGTTTTAAAAGTTAAAATTCATCTTAAAGTCTTGAACTCATAGACTCAGTAGTCTCTCCTTCCCTCCTCTAGATAGACATTATACTTTTCCAACCTCCTATTAAATTCTTTTAAAAAAGAAAAAAAGAAAAGAAAAGGAAAAGAAGCTACGAGCTAATTCATTATTGCTGCTCTAAAAACATATAGTGGAGGTGATTTGGGTACAGTTAAAGTTTCTTGGCTTAAATGGGGAAGAAATCAAAATTAGGATTGTCGTGTTTGAGACAAGGGGTGCCCCATGGTAGTGATGAATTAAGAGGTGAAAAAACATTGCATTTGCCAACACCCCACTGCATTCGTCACACTTGAAGACATATGACAATATGACACCCCATTTAGGAACAACATGCAAAACAATATCGCCAATTTGATGGCCAGGAATTTACGAATTTAATTATTAGCTCTTTTTTCCTTTTCTTTTTTTTTTAATTTACATCAAATTCCAATTGTTTCCCAAAAACAATATGAATTCCTACATACTGATACACCCATTGGCATTTGGCATTGCCATTTTGGATGATATTATATTATGCTAGAGTTATATATGGTTGACTGGTGTTTTGCTGTTTAGCAAAGGGGAGTGAGTGGCAATGAAAGACACAAAAAAAGGATGAAAGGAGCAAGACACAAACATTAGCTGAGCTGTCGTGTGGGACGACAGGAACTTGATTTCGGCTTCTTCCTAGAAAAACAGAAACAAATTGAGATTGGACTGTTGACTGACGAGGCCTTTAATAATTTAATCGGACTGTTATTACATGAACATGAATTTGTATGAGTGGTGAGTGCCAGCAAAGGGAGGTAGCGACTGCTTTGTGTTTTTGTGTTCCCTACTGTTTGTTTGGCTTTTGGGTTAAAGCCTAAAGGTTGGATAAGAAAAAAGATTCTTTTGAAAAATAAGGAATGGACATGCACACGAGTGGACTATCTAACCAACCCCAGCACAAAACAATGCATGGCTCCACCACCCACCACCCTTCCTCTTTTTGGTCTTTTGTCCCCAGCCCTCGTGCATTTCTGACCCCCCTCTATTTCTTTTCTCGAATATGACTTTGATATTACCATGTGCAAGGCCAAAATTAATTATGAAATAAAATGTGTAACGATGTTAACTTAATTGGTAGGTTTGGGCAAGAAAAGAAAAAAAAAAAAAAAACCTTAATTGGTAGCTGTACCCGTATTTGGACTGTTAGGTTCTGGATTTAAATCTCATTTTATGTGGACTATGTGTCCCTTTATATGAACTTAGTTAGTTTGTTACTTTTATTAAGACATAATATATGATTTTGGACTTGATTAACTTATTACCTTTATTAAAGTATGTGATTTCTCATTGGATTAATTGAGCATATAATAGAGATATCTTTTATTGTAATAAGACTTCGGATTATTGTATTTGCTAAAAACAAAATGTGCACTGCCAAACCAATAATGCCACGAACCTGCAACAAACTTGAGAATTCATGACACCGGCCCTTTCTTATATTTAGAAACTTAATGGCCTTTAATTTGTTGCAAGATTTGGATTTTGATTGTTGGACAATAATTGGGAGCAAAAAAGAAAAAGAAAAAAAAAAACCCATAAAAGCAAAAGTCGGTTTGTGTTTGATGACAGTCGACAAAGCATGGAAACTGGTAGCAGGCAGCACCTACTGATATACTACGAGAAGGAGGCATTTTCCTAGTAATAATTTCAAAGCCAAAAAGTTAAAATAGTTGCATATGCAATACGCAAAATCAATTGAAAAATGAAAACTGTGAACAATTGAAACGCTTTTGGCCCACGCTTTTAATTATGAATGTTGAACCAACCTAGCCCTAGGGTAACGCTGCCCCCAGTGCCCACCTTTTATTTCTTCTTCTTTTTCCAATTTACAATTGTTGACCAGGGCTCAGCCCATTATATGTATAATCTTAAACCTGGGCTGAGGCCCATTGATAGCATTTAGTATTTGGTTAAATTTAGGCTAAAATCCCAATTTGGTACCAAACCTTTTAGGAAAATCCCAACTTAGTACCAAACCTCTAATTTCGGATTATTAAGTACCAAACATTTGAAAAAGTGTCCGATTAGGTATTTTTTCAACACTTCCGTTAGTGCGTGATAGACACGCGCCATTGAGCGCGTATAAAGTTAATATTCTGACTAAAAAAGACACGTGGCAAATCTTTTTATTAAAAAAGTTTTTTGGCCGGAAAAAATATTTACTAAATACTAAATTAATTTTCGAATTAAAAAGTTAAAAAAAGAAAACCCTTTCTTTTCTTTTCTTTTTGGCGGTAAAAGAAAACCCTTTCAGAAGATGAAAGAAAACGTTTTCCCCCTTTCCTCTTCCTCGATGAATCCACTCGTGGTCGCCATGAGATGCTCTTCATCTTCGCTGTCATAAGCCGCCTCCATGATACCCCTCTTCGCTGCCTCATTTCCTTTTTTCTTAAATCCAGCAAGTAAAATGTCACTGCGTTTCCTTGAAATAATCGAGAAGCGTTAGCCCAATGTCCAACTCGATCTCGCCTCATGATTATATAACCCTGAGACAAAGCAAAGACAAAACCGGCAGCGGAGGCATGGCCGGTGACGGCGGCTACGGTGGGCATGGGAAGGCTGAGTAAAGCAGCAACGATGGGTTTGAAAATTTTAACAATGTGGAGTAAGCGTTCTTGGGTTGCTTGTTTGGATCCGGTAGATTGCGCCCAGGCGAGGTCATTTCCATTTAAAAAGAATCTGTTTTGAGCTACATGGTGGTGGGGCTCCATGGACTTGATGGGTTCTTTAAGATTTTTGAAGTGTTCTTACTGTTTTTGGTAGTATTTGATTTTTTGTTTTTGTTGGAACAATATTAGCAGTTGTTATTATGTTAAATGGTACTGAGATGCTAAGGTTTATGTTTACTTTTTTCTATAAAGATATTTGAGATGGGTAATTTTTGAATATCGGTAGGCTTGGGTTACTATTAACTATTTAGTCTAAGCTGCAATTTTTTTCCTTCTTCTTTTCCTGCGTTTTCTCGGCAACCAAACAGAGAAATTCTGTTTATTTAAAAGGTTAACTTGGGGAGAGAAGGGGCAGAGACAAGACTTGATTTTTCTGCTTTTTTTCAGGCGGTGGGCGGCGGTGCTAGTGATGGATGGTTTTGGGGTTGGGTTTGAATTTTCCTTGTATTCTTCATTGTTCTTGATGTGTTCTTGAAAAAATGGGCTTTTGATCTTTTCTGAAGACAAAATTTTGTAAAGTTTGTGTTTTTTCTAGTAATAAAAATAATTAATCTCATTAAGTATATATTAATTTTTAATTTATAGCAATAATAATAATTATTATTATATAATATAATATAATTACCATAATTAGTATAATATATTAATTATGGTAATTTTTTATAATTAATTACTATGAAAATATACCATTATTTTCGGTCAAACATAGTATGTATTGATGTTTGGCCATAATGTGAAATTAATTATGTATTAATTATCCACTAAATAGTTTTTTTTGGCCAAAATCCACTAAATACTTAATTAACGAATTTTTGTGGGCTAAATTATTTGCCAAAAATATATAAATTTATGAAATTTGGCTATAGGGACTTATTTGCATAATTAGTTATTATATAGGGACCTAATATATAATTTCACCGATAATTTTAGCCTAAAATACACGTTACTAACGGAAAAGTGGACTTAACGGCGTCTATCATTCAATCGCTGCTATTAGGGTCAAAAAGTACTTAATTGGACGCTTTTTCAAATGTTTGGTACCAAATAATCCGAAATTAAAGGTTTGGTACTAAGTTGGGATTTTCCTAAAAGGTTTGGTACCAAATTGAGATTTTAGCCTTAAATTTACATGCATGTATGGGTATGGCTAATTATTCAAATAAGGGCTTAATCTTTATGAAAATGTTCAATTTAGGGCTCATTTTTTTTAATTTAGGGCTTAATCTTTAGGGAAAATGATTGTTAACCCTTGAAAAATTGACACATGGTACTGGAAAATGGAAACATTTGAGCGGTCAGGCCCTTATTTGAGTGAAAATTGGAACATAGAATCCATTTTTGACCAAATTGAAAAGTTGAACTCTACATTGATCATTTTTGCAAATGTAAAATCCTTAATTGAACATATACATGTATTATACTCCTATTTATTAGTACTACTATATATGGTCCCGTATGTTTATTGGTGATAGTGATATATATACCAGCTAGCAGATAAATAGAAGTAATGCCTTGCTATATCTGCTACCATAAAGTCATAAAGTTGTTCATTCATCTGTGTAATTCGTTGATAGACCCTTAATAGAACAAGTAATCAATATCAAGGTGGGGTTGAGACTGGAACTTAGCTCTTAGCTACACTACTCGTATCTTGATTAATTATCTCAGGTTTGCTTGCTTCTAATGATGGATTTTCACTATAAATGTTAGATGCAGAATGTGAGAGCAGATGATAATGGTTAATTTGATGCGTTGTGTTGGACGATTAATTAGACAATAATAGTATTAGTAGGTAACAGATCAGAGGTCGGATGGAATCTAGTCTAAACTCTAAAGTGACGTTGAGAATGATATTGAAGGATTTATGCCAAGTAAGTACTAATAGTTAGACCTGGCAATTCGTGTTTCGTGTCGTGTTTCGTATCGTATAAATGTGCATAATTTAGGAGTATATGGCCAAACACGAATACGATACGAATAACTAATCGTGTCATGGTCTTAAAAACGTTTACGAGAACTGTTTATTAGTCGTGTACTCGACACGACACGACACGACTAAATACGATTTTTTAAACGTGTAACTAAAAACACGACAAGACACGTGATAAGTGCAATAATTTACACTTTTTAGAGCTTAATTAGATTATATTTTGAGCATAATTATTGCACTTTCTATGCTATTTATGTGTATTTTCACATTTTGTGTTTTTGAGCTTGTAGGTTAATTTGGAGTAATTTTAGGGAGAAAATCGTAACTTTCAATCCGGAGATCCGTTTGAGGTGATTCAAGTGTCCATGGAAAGAGGATTCAAGGCTCTAAAACTTTCATTTAGGACTCGGAAACTAATTTGGACTACAAGGACGTCAAAAAGGTGAAGAAAGATGAAATTTTGCGGAAATCTAATGGTGTCTGATTTGGGAGCCCGATTACCCCTTAACTGGGGGCCGGTTGAAACTTCCGATTTGCGTAAACTCACTGTCCTAACAGGGAGCCCACTTGACCTCCAACCGGGCCCCCAGTTGTGCCTGACGGAAATTTCACCCAATTTTCCAGAATTTTCGATTTTGCCCTTGATTAGTCCAAACTAGTTTAGGACTTTTTGTATCCCTATAAATATAGACTTTTAAGATTATTTTGAGGACCCTTTGACTCATCACAACTATTGCTTGTTGGAGAGAAGACTTGGAGATTGAGTCTAAGATTGAGTCTAAGGGATTGTGTGATGTACTGACAGGAGAAACATAATCTGTGCACTAGGAAAATAGACAAATTAGGCTGGATCAGACATGAATCTTAGGCTAATTTGATAGGTGAATAATTACTTGTTCTTAATGAATCTAGTTAATTTGGTTAACATCGACGATAGTGAATCTAATTAGTTAGGTATTCCTATGTAGACTTGACGAAGCACATAGGTAATTAAGTGTAATTCTATTCTAGTTTTGCATCAAATTAATTCATAGGTTGAGTAGTAATTTCCCAATTAGATGAAACCTGAAGCCCTAAGCTTTCCAATTATTGTCTTCACATCTTATTTAAATTCTTGCTTTTATAATTTCATTGTTTTTAATTTTAATTTGTCTTGATAATTTCTCAAAATTTCCTTCCTTGATAGAATTAATTTTAGTAGAAATAAATTGTTCTCGGTGGGTTCGACTCCTGGGATACTCTAGGATTTTATTACTTCAATTGACTCTGTGCACTTGCAGATTCAACTCATCAACACGACTAACACGAGTTAAACGTTTTAACACGAATAATTTAAACATGTTAAAATTACCAAAAATCTCCCTAAAACATTTATAAAATTATACAATGTTAATGATTTTTTATTATTTTCAAAAGTTCAAAGTGGTATTTTACTTTAAACAAACATATAAAGTTATAAACGTTTACTACACGTGTTATTCTTTTAGCAGTTAACGTGTTGAAACGGATAGCACGACTAACTAAACGTGTTATCCGTGTAACACATCGTGTTAGCCGTGTTTTATACGGTTATGACACGAAATGCGTTTTTTCTTAATCGTGCTGACACGATTAAACACGAAACACGTTAAGTCCAAACACAAACACGATAAAACCCGTATCGTTCGTGTCAGAAATTTTCAGGTATATTATAGCTAACGTGAGAAACATGGCATGCGGCATGCGGGATTTAAATTAATGATAATTAATGGTAAAATAGACATTAATTTAGTGAGTTGGAGTTGGGGAGAAACAAGAACAGGCTACCTGCTACCTTTTTAGAAAAGTCGTAATCATTAACTGCTTTCTTTCCAGTTTTGCAGATTCCATCACCTAATGAATATGATTTAACGACCATTAGTATTCAACCCACTTTGTTTTCTTTACCTTAATTAATCATGATTCAGTTGTAATAAACACAATAAAATTGGTCTCCTTGGTCAACCTGCTTTTAAACTTCTTTCTTTACTTTTGTGTGTAGTATTATAGTGGAGTAATTCTGTACAGTTGTCCATCCATGGTCGTGGGGGTCATTAATTTTGTTTTGCTCCTAGCCCTAATCTTTAATATTACTACCATTTTTCATACTTACTAGTTTTAGTACTTCAACAACACCTATATAGAAAGCAGTTCTTTTTTCTAGCTGAATTATTAATTAATAAATAAATGTGTTATTCTGGTCTGGGTGATTCTTGTTTGGTTGCCTGTGCCATTCTTCTAACTTCTAATCTGGGTTTTGGCTACCCAACTCGTCTGTCATCTTCTTCTTGTCTCTTCCATTCTATCGTCAGAATGAGATGAGATATATATACAAGTCAAGTGGTGATTAAAAGGGTTCCATTGTTATTAAATGCAGATTGTCAGTTGTCAGTAACCTAAGCTGGAGCATTGCAGTTGACATAGGTACAACTTTTCCCACTTAGTTTAGTTTAGTTTAGTGGGTTAAGTTTAGATGTGATCTCATTCTCATCGATCCTCTCAATCTCTCTATATTCTACATACTATATTTCTTGCTTTGTTTTTATAAAAAAATCTACCCAATCGTGTTTCTTCTAAACTTAACTTACTTGAGTCAAACACCCCAAAAAAGGGAAGAAAAAACAAAGGCAGATGCTTGGTACCAATTCCCATTCCCATTCCTATTCCACTTCCTCTTCTTATTCTTCTCCACCCAATCTCTGTTCCTCTAGGTAAAATTCATTATACAAAGCCTTGAAGGATTTTCTGCCATTGTATTCGCATTTCTTATTATATTTATTATTGTGGGTTTCATCGCTTTGCAGGAATCTTGATTGCTGGAATCGCCAAGATATGCTATCCAATCCAGTAAGTAGTTAAAACATTTTCTTTTTGTCTTTCCTGGCGTCTGCATTCTGCAACCAAGTTAAACTTTTTTATTACAATATCTTTTTTTTGGTATCTTCTGCTTTGGCGTATTGCTGGGTTAATTGTTTGTTACTGGCATAAGTTTCTCCATGGGGTTTAAATTGTTTTGGGATTGAAGGGTAGGGAGTATGGAGGATATGACTAGAATTGAAGTAACAAAAAAAAAAAAAAAAACCTTCTAATCTGTAATTTGGTTCCTAACTTAATAAGAAATCAGCTAATTCTTCAGCTTTTGCTCTGCAGTTTACTTGGTGTTATGTCGGTCTTATGTATCAACTTGCTTTCGTTATTGTATTTTAGCTTATGAAAATTATAGACTTATTGGAGGTCCAAGTTTTATCTTTTAAAACGTTGGGCTGACTGGACACTGGTTGATCATGGTCAGTGTGGCAAGCTTTACTATTTCTGTTGAAATCAACCAACAATAGGGCCTCACTTGACTAGTTCTGTGGAAAGTGTTGCCCCAGATTTCAATGGCAGTTGGCCAAGTTTTAATTGAGCTTATGGTTTCACTTTTTCAGAAGTTTTATTGATGGCGCTATATATGCGCTGAACTTTTTGATGCAGGTTGTACAGTTGGAGAGTTCGTTTCCTGACCAGGCTTCCTCATTTAGCTATGGCTCCATCAAATGTGTTGCTTCCAATTGCACACCTAATTCAAAGGTTCTACTATCTTGATCAAATCTATTGCCTATTAGAGAAGCTATTGATGATTAACAGACAGTTGAACTTGTTTAATTTCATGAATAATTTATGAAGATCTGAACCATTTTGGCAAACTTTTATAAACTTTTATATTCAAAATCCATAATGTATTTAGAGGGTTTAAATTTTCACTTTCCATAATAGAACAAAACATTTCTCCAAGAGTAGCAGAGTGTAAACTGAAATTTAGGTTTACCTACAAAGGATTACGGAAAACTAAGAATAGATAACGGCAATATGTGACTCATTGAGCTAGAATCCATTCATTTAGACCTCAGTTCTGACAGAAAAGCTTGTTACTCTGACTTTTACGGATTATTGATAGGCAATTAATCCTCAATTCTCATGACCCAAATTGCAGGGTTTTCTCATATTTCTTGCTATTCCTTTCTCTCCAGATTGCATAAATGTAGCCGCTCCATGCTTCTTTTAAGACTTTAACTGAACATTTTACTTCTCAAATGCAGTCATCTTTGGAACTGAGGAGGGAGATTGCTGTGCTTGAGGCCGAAATTTTACATTTAGAACGTTATCTTCTCTCGTTATATCGAACAGCTTTTGAAGAGCACATACCAGCCTTATCAAATGTTTCTAGAACTCATTTAGAATGCAAGACAGAATTACCAGCATCAAGTGTGGTAAATGAATTACACCAAAACTTGGAGCCATGTGTGCACAAATATGATTTGGCAAACCATGAGCAGGCCTCTCCTGCATATGATCCCTTTGTAGCATGTAATCAGATTAATACGGCAACCTCTGCAAGGGTAAATAACCATCTGCTGGATTCTCATTTTGTTTAATTTGCCTTGTTAGCTCTTTGCACAGGATCACATTTTCTTAATTGTAGTCATTCTGCAGCAATCTGCCTATTTATTCCCTATATCCATTCTTGAGGCTTGTAAATCTAATTCTGAAGTTATCCATCTCACACCATTGTAGGATGAGAAAATTTCAGATTCTGGTCATCGCAGTCTTGCTGATCACTTTGGTACTTCTCAGATGGATTGTACTCCAGACAGACTTTCTGAAAATATTGTTAGATGCATATCTTCTATTTACTGCAAACTTGCCAATGTCCCACAAGCCAATCCATGCTTGTCAGCTTCTCCTTCTTCATCTTTGTCCTCGTCTAGTATATTTTCTTCTAAAACTCCTTGTGATAGTTGGAGTCCTTATTATAACAAGGAATCGATTGGAAAAAGTGAATTTCAAGTGTTGAAAGAACAGAGTGGAAGGCATGCTGGTGCTGCAGTAATTGAAGTTGTGAATTTACATCTAGATAATGATAGTTTCAATTATGCTGCTGTAATGCTAGAAAACTTCAGGTATCCACATGAACTATCATTTGATTCTACTCGAATAATTGATTGCATGATTAGATGTATGTGATTTATTCAAATCTCGTTTTGAAGGTTTACTATGAAAGCCACAGGTAACTACCTTAGGCAACATGCTGAGGGTAAAAGATGAGTGATCTTCTGAGAAAGTCTTTTTGTTTTTTACTCTCCTTTTTAGAGATTTCATTCATTTTAAAAATGTAAAGTACTAGTTAACTTCCATGCAGCCTAAGCGCTAAGATTGTTCCTAGGGGCCGGAAATGAAAATGGTTCCAAACAAATGTAAGGCAGAATATAATAAGAGTTGTAGCTTGCTTAAATTGTTGCCTATTTTTCAGAGTTGCTTTGCCTCGTGTATTTCTTCAATGTTCTAGAGGATTTTTTTTTTCTTTTCATTTTTAATTGTGTTATGTTCATGACTTTATGCAGGTCATTGGTCCGAAATCTTGAGAATGTAGACCCAAGGAAAATGAAGCGTGAAGAGAAGCTTGCGTTCTGGATCAACATTCATAATGCCTTGGTGATGCATGTATGGTTTTTGGAATCTTAAACTCCTTGATTATACCTATAATTAGAAGTGAAAAATGGATTTTTCCAGTGTCTATAGATTGCCCATGGCTACCAGAAATTTATTGAACATGGAGGCACTATCAAGTCCCAGTTTCAACTCAGAAACTCAACTATTTTTTTTTTTAATTTCCAATTCATTGAGAGAGTATAGCAAAAGTAATTTGCCTGTTTTCTGCCTATTTTTATTTTCCTATGCAGAGTTTCATAGGCAATTGCAACCAAAATTAGCTCCATATAGGTGTAAGTCTGAAGTAGATGGCAGAGTTCTTTATTTTCTAATATTCACTCAATAAATTTCAATCCCCTGTACACTCGAGTCTCTTCCATCATTTGCTGTTCTCCTACTTTGATATTCCTTTCTGTGATGGCCTATGTATTGTTCACCTTCTTTTTGTCACTCCAAAGCTCTGATGTTTCCATTCTTAACTACTATTGGCTATGGTTTTGATATACCTATATCTGGCATGACTCTTAGGATTTTGCAGGCATACTTGGCATATGGAACTAATAAAAGTACCTCCATAATGAAGGTAAAACACTTAGAAATCTTCTGCTTTTTATTTCTTCTGAGCTAGCTCATCATGATTAAATGTTGATTATACTTTTGTGTTTTGTTCCTCATATTTTAGGCCGAATACAATATTGGTGGACATCATGTAAATGCTCATATCATCCAAAGCTCCATTCTAGGAATTCGTCCGCATCCGTCAGCACAGGTATGCCTCATACACAAAAATCATCAGTTGACTATATAATATATATTAAATCATCCGTGCTGCTAAAACACAATGTTTGTGCTTTGCATCAAATATATTTACTAACTAGGCAGTCCCATTTCTTAATGCTGCATGAAGTGGCTTCAAGCATTGTTTTCTCCAGGACGGAAGTCGAAGGTAACAAGCACCAAGCATCTGTATGCCTTAGAATACCCGGAACCCCTTGTCCATTTTGCACTTTCTTTGGGGACCTACTATGACCCAGTGGTAAGATTGTTACTCTTTGAGCTTAATATCAGTTTCATTTTTAATAAACCAGTTGTAGCATGTTAATTTATCGGTGTGTATGTATTGTCTCTGATCAGAAATGACATATTAATGTTTGATTAGGTTCGAGTTTACTCGGCTGAAAACATATTTAGAGATCTCAAGCTTGCTAAAGAAGAGTTCATAATAACTAGTGTCTACATCCACAACCACCACAAGGAGATGAAGATTTTCCTTCCTAAACTTGTTCACTACTTTGCAAAGGATATGTCACTAGACATGAAGAATGTATTAGAGACTGTTAGTGAGTTTGTATCAGAAGAGCAGCGTAAATGTATCGAACAATGCATGAAAGGACGGCCTGAAAAGTATATCCACTGGTTACCTCAGAGTTCAACTTTTCGGTATGTTATCCATGGACAACTGGCTACAGAAGAATGAACGTTAATTTGATCTATGCATGATTCCTTCCTCATCTGCCATTCTGAGTCTGCAACTAATAATAGAAAATCAAGCCAATTCAATTGTTTATTTCTTAAGTGCCAAATAAATATAAATAATGTACTATAAATTTGTATAGATAAAATAGAGTTCCAAAGAGAAAAGTCTGTAAAATCTGTATTTATTGTTGGTTTTAGTTATCTTGATACATGTTTTTGGTTTATTTGATTCAAGAATAAGGTTGTGAAGTTTTATGATTAACCTTGTCCGAGCAGGGTTAGCCCACTATGAAAGTAAACCATTCCGAACAATGATTTTGTTTGGGGACCTACTCTGGGAATAAGGTGAATACCATTTCGTCTATTCAAACATTAGACCTTGTTTAAAAAGGTGAATACCAGTTCGTCTATTCAAACAAGCATTAGACCTTGTTTAAAAAGGTGAATACCAGTTCGTTTATTCAAACATTAGACCTTGTTTAAAAGAAAGAAACAAGAAACCACTTAAACCAACCAATTGTTGGTCCGATACTCCCTATCTATCTATTTATCTCGATGCTGATTAGGTTAGACCCAATGCCGAAATGGGTGAATTGAAAAGAACAAGAAATTGAAATCCTAAACCAAGAAATACTAGAATGCACTTTAATATTACCAATTCAAAGACTCTGTTGTTGCCTTGCCCCTGTTAAAGTTAGCCTAAAAATTGCAAAGACTAGTAAGGGTTATCTCCTTGTGGGCCGCGATGCTTGTTCCAAAAGTCCAAACCTTCCCCATATTATCCTCCTAGATACAAGTGTCAGTTTGACCCGAAAGAACAGAGCCAACATTAATTAACTCCATTCCCAGCCAAAGAAGAATTCATCAACTCCCCAAACTTGAAAAGTCGTTCTTAATTTCTCAGCAATGGTATGCTAATATTGCCATGAAGATTATGTCTTGTTTGATGATATTTCTGTAAATTAATTATAGTTAAAAATGTGTTGCAGATTCATTATGTTATTCTGATCAGCCGGCAAGGAAAGGTGAGGTTGACGAAATGGTATTCACCTTATTCCCAGAAGCAGAGAAGTAAGATCATTCGGGAGCTTAGTGGCATAATACTGAGTCGACGCCCCAAGCTCTGCAACTTTATTGAGTGGAGCGGATTCAAAGTTGTCTATAGAAGGTAACAATATAATTAATAATAATTCAATAAAAAAAACATGCCTTTTAATTTAATTAATTGAATGATGTTTGCATAATTATTCATGCAATGCAGATATGCAGGTCTCTACTTTTGCATGTGCATTAACCAAGATGACAATGAACTTGAGATTCTTGATATTATTCACCATTATGTTGAGATTTTGGACCGCTATTTCGGCAGTGTATGTTAATCCAATTATATATCTCTTAGAAAGATTAATAATTTCATTTCCCGTACTTAAAACTACTCATCTTCTTCTTATTAATTAGGTATGTGAACTGGACTTGATCTTTAATTTTCATAAGGTACGTATTTTCTCTAAACATCTACTTCAAATTATTATTATTTATTTTATTATATATTTTTGATAATAGTAATTAATAAAATTATGACTGAATATTATATATAGGCTTATTTCATATTGGATGAGCTATTGCTTGCTGGTGAACTTCAAGAATCAAGCAAGAGAACAGTCTTACGTTTGGTAGATGGACAGGTACCATCCTCTCCCTACTTATATTATGATTGGGTTTTCATCTTTATAAAAAATCTAATTAGGGGATCATTAATTAATTATATAAATATGCATGCAGGATTCACTGGTCGAGGTTGCAAAAGAGGAGGCCAGCTTAGTGAGCAATATAATTGCACAGGCCACCAAATAGAAATAATTTTTATACTTGTACTTAGTACATTTATTTAGGATAGAAGAAAATCCCATATAATACATACAAAGTGCAAGTGTCAAAATTTTTATTTTACTATGTTTCTTTGTGACTAACCTAACAAATAACAGAGGAACCAAATCTCCAATTTTTTTTTTTTAAAAACAAAGAAAATAACTTTCTTTTTTTTTTTTTCGAAAAGAAACTATGACACAAATTCTAATACTAATTACATTATTATTAGATTTTAGAAAAGCATTTCATTCTTAGATTTAGAAAGTATTCCTTTCTGCATCTTCTAAATAACTAAATCTTATTTTATGACTTAAACAATTATGATCCTTTTCAATAAATTCTTAGCATGTATATCACCCTATGTGATGAATTTTGTGTTTGCAAAGATCATAAAATTGGAAAAGCTATATTCTCACTTTTGTTTCTTATAATAAGACAACAAAAACCATGAAAAGTTGAAATCAAACAACCATAAAAAAAAACACTTTGTAAACTAGGCCTCGCTAACTTCCTTACCTCATGGGCCTTTCAAGAGTGTTTTGGTGTACCAATCCATCAGGCATTTTGCATCGTGATTGCTGAAGACAATTTTGGTGTAGCTAGGCCTTACATCTAGAGGTGTTCATGAGACGGGTCGGGTTCGGATAGGGCCAAAGCTATGATTTATACTTTGTTAAGGGTCAAAATGGATAAATCCGAAGCCCACAAAAATGGCCCAAACACATATCACATTATCAAGGGCATACTTGTCACAACATACATTTAAATGGCCCTATTTAATCAAGGGTCAATTATTTCTCTCACACTCGTAAGCCTTGGTAGGAGCCCACCATATTGACATTGGGCCACTAACACATCACACCTACATTAAAGAGGCCCAATGCATCTCACACTCACTAGAAATGCCCGAACGAGGCCCACGTTTTTCAAGTGGTCCAACGACCCACAAACAATAGCCCAAGTCCACTAGATCGGCACATAAAAACAAAATCTTCCTCACGGCAGAAGAGTCTCCACCATTAAGTTGCATGGCAGAAGCATCTGCAGCTAGACATGGCAATCTGTGTTTTGTGTCGTGTTTACATAGGGTATAAACACATGTAAGGTATGACACGATCACGACACGATTATTAATCGTGTCATGAAATTGAGATACGAACACGAAACCTGTTTTTAACCGTGTATACGGGACACAAGACCTGTTTACACGATTAAGCTGTGTAACAGGTCAAGACACGATACGACACGTTTGACACGATTAAAATTTTCAAATATTTAAATTAACTAAAAGATACATCATACATAACTAAAAATGGATAAAGCATAAAGAATGGGTAATGGGGAATGAGATATGTAATTGGGTATATTAGATTTTAGGGTCTTAATTAGATGTGTCTAACGTGTTGTGTAACGTGTTATTCGTGTAACAGTGTTAACCCGGAAACTAAAGCGTGTTATTCGTGCTTTAAACGTGTTAAACGTGTCTTTGACATGATTATGACACGAAACACGATTATCCTAATCGTGTCCGACACGAGACACGATAAGCCAAACATGAATAGAACTGGCAATTGGGCGGGTTCGGGTACTTCGGGTTCGGGTATTTTCGGGTATTTTCGGGTTCGGGTATTTTCGGGTTCGGTTATTTCGGGTTCGGGTATTTTCGGGTTCGGGCTCGGATCGGGTTCGGGTTCGGGCCCGGGTCGGGTTCGGGTTCGTTTTCGATTTTCAGAGTCCGATCGAATTTCTGGCCCATCCTGATTCAACGTGCAAGTTTTTTTTTAAAAGAAAAATAATTGTTTATCTTTTATTTTACTATAAGTTTATTGATAATTATAATATAATAAGATAGAGTATATAATATAACATGATAATCAATATATTCCTAGGACCACATTCATCCAAAAAACGACAGTTATTTTGGAACGGAGGAAGGAGGAAGCATATATAAAGATTGAGTAATTGTTAAAAAATACTAACGAAAGAACTGTCTCATCGTTAGAGACATTCAGAGACTCCCACATGATGAAAAAAAAAGTAAAAGGTCTCAAGAAGAAAATGATCTTACTTGCTAAAAGCGAAAACTCTTCTTTGGAAAGACAATGCCACCGACAATTATTAAGTTGTGTATTGTGTGCAACATTTAAATTAACTGAATTAAATATAAAATACATATAGTTCAACACTAA
>AWWV01011923.1:0-39119 GCA_001974805.1 Corchorus capsularis | reverse complement strand
GGAATTGCAAATGTGTGTTGAAATAGTCATATTTACATTGATTCAACTGGTGTGGCTATAAGCAGAGAAGAGCATATTTGCTTCTGCTTAAGTCCCTGCAGAATTTGCAGTAAATGAGTTCTACTTAACAATTACAGGGAATTGCCCTGTTATGAGCACAATTTCTGTGATTGTTTTCTTAATGCTAATTGCTTAAGCTTTTCTTATTGTTTTTCATGATGGGTGTTTAACCTTTTTCCTTATTTATAACTTATACTATTGAAGGCTCCAATGCTTTGAACATGATTTCTAAACTTTGATTATATTATTTTGCAGTATATGAGACAAACCGATATGAGTGTGGGAGCATTTGGCAGTATATGAGTGTGGGAGCATTGGGCATTTGTAGGCAATATACACTTAAAGAACACTTTTTGTTCTAATGGAATGGTAGGGTTAACCCTACAGACATGTTTAACAAATAGCTATGGAAAGTCAACTCAAATATATTGGTTGACTATTGACATTTTGATACGAACGTGCTACGGATTTGCTACGGACAAGTAGACAGAAACGTTAACTTTCGTCCAAAATATTTGCTACGGTCTTCGGACAAATAGATACGGGTGTAGTCCGTAGCTACTTGCTACGAACATGGTAATTCCGTGGCTATATATTATTTGCGACGCCAGTATTTGCAAGGGACACGGCTACGGGCAGTTTCCGTAGCTGATTAATTTTAGCTACGGATTTCAGACTTATTGCTACGGAAATGGCCCGTAGCAGAAAACATGTTTTCTAGTAGTGAATGTCCCTCGGAAAGCTGAACGGAACAGCAAATGTAGAATAATGCTCCCCTAGAAACACTTGCAGGAGGGGACAACACCGCGCAGTCTCTATAAGAAAAAAGCCCTCACCTTCCATCTCATCATCAAAGAAAGTATTGAGTTGATGATAAAGTGTACCAAGGGCTAAGGGTGCCAGTGGGAAAGAAGAACCTCGAGATAGCTTTATGGCAACACGCACCAACTCTATCAAAACTCTGTCACCTCACGGGAAGTCGCCAAACACAAACTTGCTCAACCATAGCAATACAAGTGCGACCCTATGGTGAGAAACTGCTATGTCATCAGTGCTGGCATAGTGCTGAAGCTAGTAAAAAAGCTTTACCGTTTTAACATCATTCAATCTCTTGCTTGCGGGGGGACTAAGGTGAGTGGCTAAGAGTGAGGCCTCGATAGCTTGCTCCTCTGTATCAAGGTTAACCTGCAAAGTTCAAATAAGTAAGGCGAGAGGGACAACCTAAACGCAGGTCAAGGTCCTTTAGGATTAGGAGGAGAGTAGCCGCTGTAACACCCTCAAGAGTAATTGTTATCTCCCCAAAGGTTGCAATGAAAGTATGTGTAGACTTGTTCCACTGCCGAAACAAGAAACTCACAGCCTCACTATCAGCATAAAAACACAGGCCCTCATTAAGAGGTTCCCAAACCCAACATCTGAAAATTCTTTATCAATCCAGTCAGCCTAGTGAGTAATGAATGAGTCGGCAAAAAAGACAGGCAAAATAGTTGCTGGAGTCAAATCCCCTCTCCCTAAACGGGTTCGGGATGCCTCCTCAATAAGAGGGAACCACTCCTTATCATCTACACCAGCAACACGCTCACTAGCAAGTTAGAAAGTCCCCCCTGCAGATTCAATGTCATCAAATGCCGTATCTTTATCAAAATTCAGTATGCCATCCTCTAACTCCATCCAGGCATCATACAATGAACCAACCTGTGGCAAATTCACTTGCTTTGCCATAGGTGCTAATAATCAAAGCACAATCAAGGGAGGGTAAGCAAACAAGACTTAATTAGAATATGAACAAAAAAAGGAAAAGAGCTTACTTTTTGGAAATTTGTATCCATAATATGCTGCCGGAATTCAGGGCAGTGTTAGAAAATTTGGGCATTGTAAAGCTCATAGATGCTGCAAGGAAGACGACACAATCTGTGAAGTTGCCGAGCTTTAGACCTCCCGGAAGCGATAGACAGCAAGGACACCAAACCTTAGTTGGAGGCTTTTTTTCTTTTAGAGACCGCAGTGTCTTATCCCCTCCTACAAGTGTTTTAATGGGAGCATTATTCTACATTTGTTGTTCCGTTCAGCCTTCCGAGGGACATTATTGCTTGGCACTCTTGCCGTTGGGGCGGTGAATGTGGCTTCTCTTTTGGATGTTATCCTTGCACCAGTGGTTGGATTAGGAAGAAAGTGCCAACCGAGTATACCCAATTGCATACTACATTTGATCACGCTGAGGAGTTCACTTGGCGACCTTATGGTCGCTCTCGGACCCATGTTGTTCAGCCTCCTTTTAATAGCATTCTGATGCCAACAGGTTTGGAACCTAGTGAGATTATAGTGACTGGGGCCGATTTATCTCTTTTGGAGGCTTATGTTTGTGCGACTCCGAGACCTTTTCCATTCTTGTCCCTAGTTGGTAGCTTTGGGGTGACAAGTTATCATCCTGATCGTGTAATGTGGCAGTTTGGTTATGACCAAGGTGTTCCGTTGGTGCCTCCTACTAAGCTTCCTCCTTGTGTTCAGTGTATTAATGACTTTCTACTATAGCTCTTCCAAGAACATTGCTCGCTTATCGAAGTGAAATTGATGGTAATGCGTATATTTCTGTGATGACCCCTGCTATGATTGATTATTGGGGAAGGTTCATATCTGAATTTGGCACATTCATGAGTTCGGCAGCCAAGCCTATTCGGAGAGCAATTAGCAGTAACAGTAGGTTGTCATCAGGTGATTTTCATAAGATCTTTGTGAAGCGCCATCATCACACTGCCATTATGAGTTTACCAAAGATGGTTGGATGTTATATAGTGAATCTTCGGCTGATCCCCTACTCGTAGCTCAAAACAGTGTAATGCGGGTTACACTACAAGAAAATAGATCTTCTGCTACGGACAAAATCCGTAGCAAATTGACTAAAATCCGTAGCTAACACATATCAGCTACGGACAACGTCCGTCGCTATGTCCGTAACAGATACCCCTGTCGCTAATAAGAATCTTGCTACGGAATGAATATGTCCGTATCAGATACCACAGTTAGCTACGGATGAATCCCGTAGCAATTGTTTTAGTGTCCGTAGAAATACGGTAAACGAAAGCTAACGGATGACTTGAATCCGTCAACTTTGTTCGTAGCAACACCGTATCATGTGCGTAGCAAATTACAAAAAGTCAACGAACAAATGTCTGTAGCAAATGCGTAGCAACTATATTCAGACCATAACATAATGTCTGATTCAAAATGGTAATGTCTGTGGCAAAACGATATATGTCCGTAGCCATTTTTTTAAACCTTAAAATAACATCCGTCGCAAATTTTTAATTGTGCGTAGCTAATAGGTATACATTCGTAGCCATTTTAATGATATTTGGCATTTTGATATAATATTTATATATTTAATAATTACAGTTTTAGACAAATGCAATATAATGTAAAGAAAATTAATATTATATTACTCTAAATATCCAATATTTTATATATAAGATTTCCTAAAATTGGAATATTGTATATATATACAAAATAAAGCAAGTCAAAAGGGCAAGTATTTGAGAGCAACATGCCTTCACAAGGCAAACCATATCAAGTGTTAAAATACTGAGCAAAGTCTACAATAATAACAAAAAGATGTTTAAATACCATTCCATTATACCAAAAAGGGTCATAAGTCAAATTGGTATTGTTCTCAACTGCCTAATGCTCCCAGACTCAGCCTCATATATGCTGCAAAGTAACATAAATCCAGTTTAGAATAGATATTCAAGGCATTATAACTCCAATAGGAGAAAAGGTTAAAGGACCCATTTCCAATAATCAAGCAAAAACAGTAGGCTAAACGTTCCAAATTTCCTTATTTTAGATGTACTACTAAATACAAACTCAATCCTACTCAATCAAGAAGCATTTCTAAGTAAAATAACAGTATGCTAAATGTTCAAAGTTTCACTTTTATGCTAATAAGCAGCAGTACATGAAGTAAAATAAATGATCCATCAAACCAAAACTAAACCTTTCAAAGCTTCATAATCATCAGCCTAGACAAACTAGGTAACAAAGTCGATCAAGAAGCTGGTTCTAAGCTAATAAACATCAATACAGAATCAGATCGACTCATCATCATCACAAAAATAATATCATCTAGAACCATAATACCTTGTAGTAAAGAAAAACAACATGCTTGTGCAATCATTATCCACAAGAGAAAAAAAGATATGAAAGGAAAGAATTAATACCTGAAACCTTATCCAAACCATGCATTTCCATCATCTTCACTTCGATTTCCTTCACCTTCATTAGAAACATTTTCATGGTTACGTTCAGAATCAAGGTGCTGGATTGAATGATTGGGAGATGATGATGTTCTCTCAATATCCCATGAGAAGCTGGAAGACGAATCTGATCAGTATCCAACGCAGGTGCACTCTGATTCGCAACGTTATTTGGAGAAGGAACCTCAATGCCACCTGATGTTGGTGGAACAATCGGCATAACCCCCAATTCAGCCAGCATCGAAGGTAGTTTTGCTAAACATTGCTTGACAAGCTCATTCATTAATTCCTCTGAAGGCTGTGGCAGCTGCGAAGATGCATTCACTGAAGGAGCTTCTGTATTGGTAGAACTTAAGCAAGCAATTCCTTGGGATTCTGAAGAGTTCCGAAACCATATAAAATGTCCCACGGCTAACCTTTCCAATAGATTCCTTCCAGAAATCGACACCAAATTGTGGCTGCTGTGTGACATCTTCACCATACTTATCATTCAACAAAGTCGTGTATTTTTTCTGCCATAAGTTGAAAAGAAGTGAATGATTAATCATCTAGAAGCATATTGAATATTGTAATAAATTCATGAAATACTTACACAAACTCTTTTTGATTTGGAATCCACATCCATGAACGATGGCTCGACATGTTCAAAATCTAGAATAAACCATGTATAATCAGACCTTTTATTTAATCAATTAAATGAAACAATAAGAGGAAAAAAAATCTAAGATATACATATATAACCATAAACTTCAATAAGTTATAGAAAATTACCGTTGCACTATCGTGAGCTTAAAATGTTTGTTTTTTGCTGCAAATCAAAGGTTATGTTGCCTCTTTGCAGCCCCAATAAACAGTAATGCCAAAGCTTCTGTCCCAATTCAATGTATTCCTATTAGGACCATATTTGTAAGTTTATTCAAATTCATATTTAATAGAAGGAAGTAGATCTCATTCACATTTATACTTTTCTCTCAACACTTGAATTGTTTACTACATGATACAGTAGCTAAATTTCTAGCCAAAACCCATTATAAGCAGGATATCCAAACCCAAATATTGAACAGACTCTAAACCCACACACCTATCTGACTATGATACAGCTAAAAATACATTGCGCTGTCCACTTAGCATTTTCACTCCAGCAGATTAATTGCTTCAAATGTTTTAAGCTCTAGTTGATTCGTTGTACATAAAGGTATGTTATTATGCAAACAGAAAATATAGGCACTGAGATGGTTGGACATGTGTATCTGCATTCGTGTGCTCTGAAGGCCAGCAGCTATTGCATGTTTATATTGTTCAGTAAATTGCAGAAAAAAGAGGTCAACTAGGGAGCAAGGATTCAGTCAATACCTCAACAGTGTTTTGTACAACTCCCTCTTGTTTCGTTTTGGAACTTAAGATGGTCGATGGTCTTAACCTGAAATCATCAAAACTTTCAAGTTAAATTTCCAAATAACCTAAAATCATAGAGCTCAAAATTAAAAACATTATCAAAGAGTAGTTTTGCACTATAACCAAAAGTATACCTCTTACACTAGGGTCACCTTTAACTTCTTGATTACAACCAGTACTCGTGATTGACACATAAACAAGTACAAACTATGGTTACTTTAATATAACCATCAGCACAATTAAGTTTCTTAATTGTTTCCAAAAAGTATTATCTATGAGCAATCAGTGCATCTATTTAGTAGAAATATGATTAATTGTTCATTTCAGTCTTTTTACAGAAATAATTTTTCAAGAAACTTATAAATGAATACATAGCCTTATTAATGTAAAAACACCTTATTTGGTGAAGAATCTCCCTTAAAGAAAGAAAGAAAGGAAACACACACACATAGCATGAAGAAATTAAAATGCAAGGATTCTTACCAGTTGACATTTAAATTCAATAGGTGCCATTAAGAAAAAGGGGTCATCATTCTTTCCAAGATTCTTAAATAAGTTCTAGCTTGCAATAAATGCAATAAATAAAATATTTTTGGTCAGCTAGCACCTGGGAAAATTGCAGAAGCTTTGTATTTCATTTAGGAGGTTAGCTTAACTTGGAGGACATTATCCAATATTTCTACAGCACGCCTCCCATAGCTGCCCACATAAGTTAGAAAACATCCATTCACGAAGGATGGAGAGAGGAAGTAAGAAGGATTAAAACCTAAGAGTTTTAGACATGAGTAAAAAGGTTCTATTATACAGATTTTTCAAATTTGTTTGACTTGCAACCATAAAAACATGTTTTATGAGATAACTTCAGACTTGTTTATTTGAATCTGAAATCAGAGCGTCTCTCTACTCACTATTTCAAATATTTAATTCTCTATGTCTCTCTTTTCTCTATCCTTAAAAAGATAAATCACACTCATAAAGTGGTTGAGTCAAGACGATCAATACCAATAAACTATATAACTATTCTAAGCATCTTGCATTAACAGGAAGAAATTATTATTAAGGTCTGTCTTTCTTTTCATTATTAGACATTAATTTCCTAATGCTTTGACTATATCTAAATTGTAATATTAATTTGGTTTAGGTACCAGCTGACTGCTATCTACCCATCCTTAATTATTCTAATGAATAATGAATGCAGTCATAATGCATATTAATTACTTCAAACTTTTTATGAGCCTGAAGTTTTCAGAATTCTGATACAATATGGAAATTTCAACAAAATAAATGACACATAAGAGGAAACCCATTTCTTACCCTTGAAGCAAATAACGACTTTTATTTATAGCTCATCAAATTAATTGAACAAATACAAAATGTTGAGTTAATCTGGGCAATTTGGTAGTCATAAAAAAGAAAAACCTAATGACTCTGCCCATATATGAAAGGATAAAAGAGTCTACGTTTAGATTTTGAAATGTTGCAGGATATATTTCCTTTTCTACAACCCATGATAATTGCTCAAAGACTAAAATAATCGCTCAAATTCATATTAACAAGATTAATGATGATTATTTTACATCCAGATTTTTATTAGTCATCATTTTACCTCATGAAAGAGTAGCACCTATCCCAAACAGCCAGAGGCCAAATGCTTATTCACTAAATTTAAAGGTATAAGGACCTTATAATTGGCACACGTGTTCAGATACAAGCTATACGTGTTGTTACCTTATCCAAGTGTGCCTTCTAATGGCTTAAAAATCAATGGAAAATGAGAAACTATAGCAGGTTTCTAAACAAGGTCAAATGAGTTAGATATATAGAACAATTTACCCATACATAAAACAAAATCTAACAATATAAACTAATTAACTTCAAGACAGATAATGTTATAAAGTTAAAATTTCATGCGGCAAGTTTTAACAGCCATGTAAGCAAGCTGCTGCTGTTGTTGTTAGTAAATTTTGGTTTTACGGTTTAAAGCATTTGGGTCATTTGAATGACAACAAAAACAAGTCTCAGATTCCTTCATCTCTTTATTCAGGTTGACAAAAGCATAAAGTTACTAGTGGACTGCTTTCAAAGAATACTGACAGGAACCAAATGAGTATCTGCATTTCCAATTGAAAGGAAAAGAAGATACCAAACACATCACTTAACACAAGGATTATATACACCATTGAAAATCTACTCAAACAACTCAATTATCAATTTCATTTTGTACAGATTTCTCTCCATAAGACATTCAAACAACAACGACCAAAAAACCTAAACTAAAAGGAAAATTTTCTCCTGACTTAGGAGAATGGAGTTGAGAATAGCAGTAAGAAGGGTAAGAAGCAAACGAAGAAGTAATTAGTAAATGAATTTTTAACAAGGAAAAGAAGTGACTTTACTTGAAATTTTTTTCGCTTCAAATTATAATCAGAGGTTCTTCTTCCTGACGGAAATTTTTTTTGAAAAGATTAAGTCAATTAAACAAAACAGATAATTAATTAGTAATGGCACCGAAAGCTAAACAAAATCTATTTTACAACAAAAATGAAAGAAATTTTCGAAAAAGAAGTGAAAACAAAGAGAAAGGGAGGCGCTAAACCTGGAGTAGAGCCTTTGATTCTTTGATTCCTCGTTGCTGCTAATTTTAGGCTTCCTTTCTTTGCTTCTTCTTCTTCAATTTCTCGGGTCAATGTGGCAGCATTCAAGGCTAGGAGAGGGAGAAGGCGACGAGGAACTAGAAACAAGAAGAGGGGAATTTTGGGGAGAGCGAATCAAAGCAAGAAACAAAGTAATATTGTCTAGGATATTGGGGATTTTGCGAAGAAAGAAGATAGGGTTTGGAAGCGGCGGCGCTCTGTCGAGAGAAGAAAGAAACAAACTGTCGAGAGAAGAAAGAAACAAAGTAATAAGAGAAAAATAATATTCTCTAGGAGTTTTTAGGGTTCAAGTCTTAGCTACGGACACTAAATTGTACTTAGCTACGGACAGCCCGTAGCGAACAATTTTCACCTATTTTACTTAAAATAATTTCTTATTTTAATTTTACTTCCGTTAACACTCCCCTCCTTTATTAATTTTATCTGTTAAGAAGTCCGTAGTTGTTCCGTAGCTAAGTCCGTAGCCGATATAATTCATAGTATAGTCCGTAGCCAAGTTTGTAGCAAGTTCGTAGCACTTTGAATCCCACCAAGTTTTCAACCCAAAAAATTTTAATCCCACCAAAATAAAGTTGTCCGCGAATTATATTGCTACGACATTTGCTACAGACATTCAATCTGTTGCGTTTCCGTAGCAATTGTCGTAGCTATTTTGTGTAGCAATTGAAGAAATTGGGCCAAAAATTTTTATCCTTGTTTTGGTCGCTTGTCTGTAGCAAAGTCCATAGCTGTTAGTGATTATCAGCTACGGATTTGTCCGTAGCTAAATTTGTCCGTAGCAGAAGATCTGTTTTCTAGTAGTGATAGAGTTTGGGAGTTATCTTGTCCATGGATTATGGTATATTTGGAGACATGGTTTAATAGAGATGATTTTTGGGAATGTGTTTTCCAAAAGGTTGCTCAATTGGGTTCACTTGAATTAGTGTTAACACTATTATGGTTTATATGGTTCGATCGGAACAAGGTATTACATGAGCAGGTCTGTAGGACTCCAAATTCATTGTGTACTTTCGCAGCAAGAGTGGTAAGTGATTTTGAGAATTCTAGACAGCGAGGTGCTATCCCAGCCATGAGCGTCGAGTTCAAGTTTGGTCTCCACCAACAATTGGACTGTATAAGGTTAATACAGATGCTTCTTTTAGCTTATCAAGTAGAGAGGCTGGATTAGGTGTTATTATTAGGGACAGGGAAGGCTCGGTTGTGGCTGCTGCTACTACTCGAATTAATCATGTCCCTGATCCATTATATGCTGAGGTTTATGCTTTGTATTTTGGTGTAAGTGTAGCTCGGTCTATTGTTGTGAACTCTTGTGAGGTTGAATCTGATTCATTGCTTGCAATCCAGGAGATTAATAGGAGTGAGCCTGTATTTTGGGAAGGAGGAACTTTGATTCAACATATTAGATATTTAGGCTCTTGTTTTCAATTTTGTTCGTTTAATCATGTAAATATAACTGCTAATGGATTTGCACGTAATATGGCACAAATTGATTGTGATGTAGGTGCCAATTATGTCTAGTGCGGAACACTGTAGACACCCGTTTTTGTCCTATATCCTTTTATTCGGGTCGAATTAGCATTTTGGTCTTTTTTGCATTTAAGGGTATTTTGGTCATTCTTACACTAAGGGGCATTTTGGTCATTTTGCACATTCAGGGACATTTTGGTAACTTTTAGTACACCTTTAATTTAAATTAGCTAATTCATTTCCTAGTCTTTTAGATTGCATTTGAAAACCCAGAAAGAGAAAAAATCTTAATGTGCACCTTTGACATTTTTGCATATTTCTTGGCTTAACTTCGTTTAGTAATTTAGAATTGTTGCATTTTAATCATATAGTTTAAGCTCCATTAATTCATTGATTAATCAACCCTTTAGCAATTAGTTAGACATTACACGAGTTGGATTTGCATTTTTGTGTGTTTTTTTTCATTTCATGGCATACTAGTAAAACAATGATAAATAGAATAAAACACCAAAAATAGAAATTAGAAAATCACAATAAAGAAAAAGAGCATTCATTTATTCATTTTGCACTAGTTAGATATATCCCCAAAGTACAAAATAAAAGTAATAAAAATGCAAAAAGGGGGAGCTTTATTTACAATTCCCTTGGCTTTGCATATTACATCTCGAATTGAGTTTTTGGTCCTCATAAGGTTTGTTTTTCTCTTCTGACTTGGCTTTCTCTTTACTTAGTCTTTAGTAACCTGCAAAGATGTAAAATGTGCCCCCCAAATCCAAAACTACACACCATTAATTGATGTGAGCTGAGAAGAGAGCCGGAGGGTTTAAACAAAATGCAAAGACAATGCAGTACATGAAACAAGACAGAGGAACATGCAAAGGCTATCAAACAGGCATGCACCCGAGCGTTGAAGGTCTTTTAAAAGACCTCATGTGCAGGGCTGTGCATGAGAAGAATGGTGGAAAAGGCAACTTTAGAAAGCATAAAGCAGAGGAAAGCAAGCAGGCCCATCAAAAGCATAATCACAGAATGCACACAAGGGAAACAACATGCAAACATGTTTGCTCATGGCTGAGTAGGGTAAGGGATTCAGAATTGATTTATGATCCCTAGACACCCATACAGCCTTGGAAATGATGGCAAGCAGAAAAGAACAAGCTCACAACAACAAATAATCCCAGCACTTTATTCAGACATGCATGGTCACCCAAAGCAAAACAAAGCAAAGCAAGCAGTTCAGAGGGGTTCAACAGGCATCAGGCATCTCAGATTGTTACCACAGTCACATATTCACTACCAAGACAATGGAGTCACAAATAGTTCTCAAGCAAATTCAGCATTATTAAAGCATTTAGTATTCAGCAAGTGACCATTTCAGCAAGAGCAATGAAGCAAGCAAGCAGGGCAATCAGATTGCAGCGAACAAATCAAGGACAGAGTAGTAGAAATGAGGCATCCATATCCATTTTCATTTTCAAAGTCACAAAAAAAAACTAACAGAAACAGAACATATCTCATTGCATTTGCAGGCAAGCACTATACATCCAGAAATTACAAAAAATCCAAGAAGTATTCTATCTGCATATTGTATTTTCAACATCCATTGCATTTCAAGCATATCATCATAGATTCATACAATCACACTCTTCGCAACATTTAGGTATCCAAATTCAAGCTTTCTATTTCATTCATGCACACGTGCATATTTTCTTCTAATCATCAATAAAAGAAGCATGCATCTCATGGTAACAAAGCCAAGTACATCATCAAGCATAGTAAAGGGAGACAAGAACAGGTTCGCAGAAACTAAATGGAAAGCAGAGGTACAGAATTCAGGGCATACCCTGTTTCAGCAGCATTTACTAACAAGGTTCAAACAGGGCAGTTCAGTGAAGTAAAGTAAGGTCCAGCAAGCATAGCCACGAGCTTCCAAGAGTGTATTGAGCAACCATGCAACAAACAAATCACAAGAACATGGCGATTCGGCAACTGTAACCTTTCAAACAACTCTGAAGAAGTTAAAATACACTTCGGAAATGAAGTTCAGAGGCCTATAGCCATGAGGTTATACAGAGCAGAGGGTAATTTCATGCAAACTGTGCAATCAGGCAATTACAAGGCAATAGAAAATGGAAGAACAGAGCAATATGTATTCATCACAGGCTAAGTTGAGGCATAAAGCTCACAAAGAAAAGCAGAAGATGACACCGAACAGAACCAGGGGCAACAAAAAGCTCAAGACCTTACAATCAAAATTGAAGCATTCAAACAGGCATAATCATACATAACAAGGACAAAACAGGGTGTTGCACATACCATTCTAGTCAGCTAGAATATACCTGAGAAGGGAATTTAGCCACCTCACCTCTTCCAGCTCATCATTCCCCACACGTGAGCAGCAAATGCCACCTGCAGACAAAGGAGAGAGTTCACGTGAGAGAGGCAACAAACAAAAATGAGCCAAGGACAAATAGAGAAGAAGTTTACCGCGTGAAGGGAATCCCTTAAGTTCGCAAGCAGACAAAAATAGAAAATTGGGGAGCAAGTAAAGGGAAAAAATAAATAGGATAGGCCAAAGAAGAAAAAGGCAGGGAGAGGGAGAGAGTTTTGGGGGAGAGTTTTTTTGGAGGAGAGGCGTCAGGGGTTTTAGGTTCTGAAATTCTGGAGTTTTAGTTTTTAGCAAAAAAACATACACAAGATTCAATTAGAGAAAGATCAAAGCTAAGACAAGCAAGTACCTTTTAGGCTGTTTTCGAGTCTTGAGTCATCTGAGTCTTTTCTCCGCCCATGTCTTTTACCTTCCAGTGGACTTTGAGTCACTTTTGAGTCTGATTCTTCTAGGGGATTTCTATTTTAGGCTAGGGTTGTTCAAATTGGAGGAAGGGTTTAGTAAAAAGGAGAGCGAGAAGGCTGAGATAAGTCATATTCGGGGGGGTTAGTTAGGTTTTGGGTATTTGAGGTCACGGTTGAGAGAATAGGTGCTAAAGCATGGTGAGGAGAAATAGAAGAAAAGGACGAAGTCGGGCTGTCGACGGTGGTGGCAGCGGTTGAGGTTGAAGCAGAAGTACAGGCGACGCTGCCGAAGTCCATTCGTGGGAGAAAGAGACCTTGTTCTTTGAAACTAAGACCGTGGATGGCTTCAGGTTGAGAAGGGAGAGAGATCTGGAACTCTCGTACGTCAATTGTCGGTGGAAGTTCCTTTCGGTGCGGTGGCTATGATTTTCGGCGGGGTGGCTTAGGCGGTTAGGGTTCCAGGTGAAAGAGGAGCTTGAAGAAAGAGGGGAAATGAGGATTTATATAGTATCCGTACTAAACCAACCCAGGAACTAGGAACCCAACCCGTCTTGGACCCGCAGAGGCCCATTTCCAAATTGGGTATATTTCTATATTTGGGCTTTCAAATTCTGTTTATGATTTGGGCTTTCCTGACTCTTAGTCTAGTTTTTTTTATGAGGCTTAGTTCCACTATTAGTTAACTTAATCAATTTAGTCACTAGTTTTAATTTCCAATAAATCGCCAAAAAACACAAAATCAAAAAGAAGAGCTAGATTAATCAAGCATGTGCATCCATGTTTACATCTCCCTAAATTGTTGCAAAATGACATGTACATTTGAGATTAATAAATTGATTCCGATGATGGAATAATCAGTTGGAATGTAGACAGTGCTTGTCTGTTTCAACTGAGTTTCCTAGGCTTGAAACATCTAAATGGGGGTCTTACCAATCAAGTGGAAGGTGCCCAAATGAAGTCTCTCGTATAACTACTTGGTAAAACATTTGCATTTAACCGGAATTTCATGCATCATATGCATCCATGCATCAAGGGCGAATCAGTAATTAAGCGAAAAATGATGATAAAAGAAGTAAAAAGGAAAGTAAAAGGATTAATGAAGTAATTAGTCAATCAGTAATTAAAAATAAGAGTAAAAGGAGTAAGGAAGTCAAGGTAATAGTAATCAGCAAATCAGTAATTAAGTAAAAAGTGATTAATCAGTAATTTGATAATCCAGAGTCAAGGTAAGAGATTAATCAGTGAAATCAGTAATTAAAAGAGTCAAAGTAAAAGAAGTAATCAGTAAAATGGTAATTAAGAGTAAAAGTAAAAGAAGTAATCAGTAAATCGGTAAAGAATAAAAATGGTAAAAAGTAAAGAGTAATCGGTAAAGAATAAAAATGGTAAAAAGTAAAGAGTAATCGGTAAAGAGTAAAATGGTAAAATGGTAATTAAATTCAAAGAGTAAAATGACAAATGGTGATTAAATTCAAAGAGAGAAAATAGTAATTAAATTCAAGAGAGTAAAATAGTAATCAGTAAAATGGTAAAAAGTAAAGAGAGATCAGTAAAGAGTAAAATGGTAAAAAGTAAAGAGTAATCAGTAAAAGAAGAATGGTAAAAAGTAAAGAGAGATCAGTAAAGAGTAAAATGGTAAAAAGTAATGGTAATCAGTAAAAGTAAGAAGGTAATCAGTAAAGAGTAAAATAGTAATTAGTAGAAGGTAATCAGTAAGAGCAAAATGGTAATCAGTAAAGAGTAAAATATTAATCAGTAAAAAGTAAGAAGGTAATCAGTAAAGAGTAAAATAATAATCAGTAAAAGGTAATCAGTAAGAGTAAAATAGTAATCAGTAAAGAGTAAAAGGTGATCAGTGATTCAAAGAGTAAAATGGTAGTCAGTATAAGAAAAAAGAAGAGTGAAAAGTGGTAATCAATAAAAGAGAGTAAGAAAAGAGTAAATATTAAAAAGAGTAAGAAAAGAGTAAAAATGATAAAAGTAGCAAAAGTAAAAATGGTAATCAATAAGAAAAGGATAATTGGAAAAAATGGTAGTTAATAAAAAAGGAGAGAACAGTATGTTAGTTAATAATTTAGTTAGTATAAAAGAGTTAAATGGCATGAATATATTTAAAGATAGAAAACAACCAAACATGGAAACCCACAGTTAAGTCTAGATTAGTCAGTGCCGTCTTTGACGAGCGTCGTGGGGGTGCTAATCCTTCCCCACGCGTACCCGACTCCCGAACCTTTAGGACTCTGGTTAGTAGACCTTTATTAGGTTTAGTGTTGCCTTCGCCAAGCTTAGGTTAACATTAGACTTAATAATCTGATAGGTGGCTAATCACACCTAGGTTAAAAAAAGATTAGTGGCGACTCCCTTAGTTTTTAGTTCTTTTAAGTCGTTAAACGATAGGGTTCGTACCCCGGACCCGGACGTTGCGACAAACACCTTTGCACGTTTGTAACCCAGATGTTTAAGAGCAATGAAAGTTATCTTTTACTCCAAAAAAAATTGTAATCTTAGCCAAAAATAAATCCAATAATATTAAATATTATAGGAGTAATTTTAATATTTTGAAATATTTAATTATTTCATGTAATTTATTTGAATGAGTTAATGAATATTCAACCATCAAATAATATTAGAACATTTTTTTAAGATACATATTAGAACATTAATTCTTGATGGAAACAAAATTTTATATGTTTATAGGGTTGTAGACATTCTTAGATTAGCCTTATTGATACATATATATGGCTAAGTGCTATGATCAAACATGTTTTTGGTTATGGCAAATGTGCAATGAGAAATCAAGTTAAATTATCGATTCAGGCTATGTTTGGTCCCAAACGTGTCAAAAGCTCCAAAGTTAAGGTTTGGACATTTGGTGTATGTCTACGATTGAAATGGTTGTCCTACGTGGCAAACTCAACCACAATAAAAGCTATAATTTTCAAAAGTTGGAAAATACTATGTTTGGAGCTTTTAGAATTTAATACTTAAGTTTTGTCTCTTTTGTCCTTACTATTCTATAATCTATACTAATTATAAAGTCAAAATCTGAATTTGTCTCATGAGTTGACTCGGAGACAAACTCAGTTTTTTAAGAATTCAAAACAAAATAGAAACTGCTCATCTTAAATAAAACTACTCATTAGAGGATAAATATAATACTCCATCTGTCCTTTTTTATAAGTCTCCTTCTAGAAGCTTTTTTGTCCCAAAATATAAGTCCCCTTTCTAAACTCAATGCATATTTTACTTAATTTACCCAAGTTACCCTTGCTAGTGGAAAAAATTTATGTAGAGAGATAGTGAGAGGGAGGAGGAGAGAGATTAAGTGGGGGAGAGAGAGAAAAAGGGCAAACTTGGAAGGAGAAGATAAAAGATCACAAAATTTAGAGCTTTAACTGTATTTCTTAATATTTGTAATACAGTTGAAAGGGACTTATAAAAAGAGATAGAGGGAGTATTTAAATTTTTATTTATATCATTTAAAAAAAACTACCTATCTAACAACAAATGTTATAAACCACTCACGTAGTGAATGCCCTGTGTCTTGTATTCTTTTATATTACTACCATTAATGGTAATTTTATATTTAATTTCACCACTACACCAAATATACATTTTTTCATCACTGGTTAAGTGCTTAAAGCTACAATTATAATCTCACATATACAGTAACTAATCTCTCCATTCCAATCTCAATCACCAATCTCACAACTCTATCAAACAGAGCCTCAGTTATCATTAGAGAGAGTGAAAAGTCTCGGCATTAACTTTACTCCATTGGAGCTAAGTTTGAAGGATATAGTTGATAACTTGAAGGAGAACAATTTTCTTTAATTAGTGTCTGATTCATGGCATATGAAATTCATGGTATATTCATGAATGTCCTTCTCTTTACTTGAAAGAGTCTAATACTTTATCAACAAATCACAATGCTCTCTGTAATTAGAGAATTTTTACTAAAATCTTGTTATCCGTCTGATTCATTTATATAACAAAGCATGTGGTTACATTTTTTCTTTTTAATTTCCATTTTTTTTTTTTTGCTAAAAAAGAATAAAGAAGGTAAACTAAGACTAGCTAAGGACGCTGGGTGCCAATCCCTGTTCTATCGTTCTGAAGCATAGGAAAAAGCTGTACAGGTGGCTCCTTCCAAATCGATAAACCAAGTCCAACATCATGTGCTAACATCGCCAAGCAATCAACACACTCATGAAAAATATGTTGTACTTCCAATATCCAATCGCCCTTAATGAGCTCAAAACAATCACGAAACAGGGAGTAACAAGGATGCGAACTCACCGAGAACTCTAATCTTAAGAAAATGTACCACAACAATTGCGTCTAATTTTTAATTTCCTTATGAGTACATGACAATCAATCCATCGGATTCATTTATACAACAAAGCATGTAGATGTAGTTACATTTTTTTTTCTTTTTAATTTCCTTACGAGTACATGACATAATCAACTTACAAAGTTAAAATAAAAGCACAGTTAACTCCATTGGTTGCTTGGCAATATTTACGCATTCCAAGCTATTCAACGACGACCGCAACCATCTCCACAAAAATCTATCATCTATTTTTAGCTAAAATCTTTTAATTGCTTAACGGTGATATTATCTAAAAAAATTGTTATATAAGTACAGCTATTCTTCTAGCAATTCAAACCCGCTTAAGAGGAAAAAAATCACCATGAATCTTGTAGCCATTGATAAAACCAAAGGCATTTCACTCTCATGGGAAGTTGTTGAAGTATCATTTGAAATGCTTGAAGAAGAGCTACCATGTGATCTCTTTGCATTATCACCATTCACCAAATTGAACTCGCCTTCCTTCAATTTCGCTTCCTATTCTTGGATTCACCGTTGTTTGTATGCATTCATACTGTCAGCAACACCAGCAGCAGCTGCAGAACCGCCGCCGTCGCCGCCACCACCACCAGGAGGAGCACCACCTCTGCCAAGACTACCAATAAGCATCCTGAAACCAAATGCCCTGGAAAGTATCCGATATAAAACTGTTGTGATCCAGAAAAGCCAATGCATACAAACAAGAGCGATTCCAAGAATAGGAAGTAAAATTTAGGAAGCAAAATTGAGGATTGGGATTTGGGAAATCTACAACAACATTCAAATGACTATGATATGGTGAGTTTCTTTTTCATGATCCATTTTGTTGTAATTTGATGATTAATGGGTATAATCACCAAGGATTAATCCATTTTAGAGATGGGATTTTCGTGTTTCTTGTTGCTCTTATATAGTCATAATAAGATACAAGATATATATCCTTTGCGCCTTCCATTATTATTATATTGCATGTTAAGTGAGTTGATTTGGCCTGATGGTAGAGTACTGGACTCTTAATTCCAGCCTACCTAGACCATGGGGTCTTAGGTTCAACTCTCACGGAATGTGAGTTTATTTGTAATTTGTTTGTTTATGTATTTGGTAGATAGATAGTTTATTTATGGACATAGAAATTTATTTATTTGAATTGTAATGAGATTTCACTGGGTTTATTTGTTGGCTCATAGATTAGCGTTTCAGTAATGTGCTAATCATGTAGCGGTGTACGGCTCTTCCTATGCATTTATAATCCCAAACCAAGAAATGAAAATGATTCTTTCCTCAAAAAAATTACAATTGATGTTTACAAATTATGTTTACAAGATGTTTTTCATTCAATTTATTCCTTGCATATATTCACACTATGGGAACCTCAAACTCTGCTTCATGCTTAATTTCACTCATTGTTTCTGCCCTTTTTTCTTTTGGAATTTTCGAGTTTTCAATGTTTTACCTAGGGAAGAATATTCTGTTTGTCGGTTGAATTGAAATGCAGGGGCTGGGCAAAAAAGAAATGCAGGGGAAGAGGGAAACGGTAACCATTATATGGTGCATAGTCAATTGGAGCAAGAGATATGAATGCCAAGAGTGCCTTTTTCAACATATATGTTTACTGTTTGCAATAGAATCCTGATAATTGATGCAATCTCTGGCGCTTGTGTAATTGATACATTAGCTGAAATGTTGTTAGGTCATGTACTAAAGTTCCATCTATCAAACGGGTGGCTGAAATGTTGTTAGGTCATGTACTAAAGTTCCATCTATCAAACGGGTGGCTGTAATGTAACATCCTCATTTGCAGCTGTTGCGTTTAATGGAAGGCCTTTTGGTCCTGAATCCTGATGTTATATATAGTTGATGAGACTTGGTTCACATCCCACTTTTTGTGAAAAATCAAACGTATGGAATTAATGTTTTAACTTGTATATCATACATGTTTAATTGTTCAAAATCATATATATGTACAACATTTCCTTTTCTTCTTCTTTCATTTTTATCCAATTAAGTTGGGGAAACTCCTAGATCTACATCACTTCAACTAAAAAAGGAATTTATCACCATACATTTTTGTAAAACGTTAAATACAAATATATGTTGGAAGGAATTTTCCAATTCAATTAATTATACTGGATGATATTTAAGAACACGACCCAGCAGGGAAGGAATAGTTATAGTTGAATGAACAAAAGCTTCTGGTTTAAAAAAAAAAAAAAAGGTTATGAAAATTAGAATTTTGCACTTGTTTTAATAACCACCCACCCAAGTATCCCACAAAATGGTGCAGTCGTGCAGAAAAACTTGCAACAAGTTAAAGGAAAACTACCCAGTAATGCATATAATTAGCTTGAATAGATCTTTTATTTTGAAAATTGAAAACTACCCCAATAATCTCGGTGAAAACATAATCCAGGCTCAACTCTATTAAAATCAATCATAATCCCTATAAAATCTCTATTAATAGTACTACTATTTAATTTGAATTTTTTTTGTTGAGGATAATATTTAATTTGAATTAATATCTCATGAAAACAAAAAAAAAATATAGCTTAAATTAAGCAGCTATATAGAGTTCTGAAAAAGGCAGTTCCACAATTCACTACTTGAAAACAAGAAAAACTCTTTAGAAGGGGAGAGCTTTGAAAGTTCTGAAGATCAAATATATCATGGATTCTCAGAAACCCCATTTTTACAAGATCTTATTGGAGCTCAGTATTCATTTGAGCATATTGGTAAGCATTATTATTGAGATGATCATATTGAATCCATGGATGAAGAAATGTTCATTCATTAATCATTAGATTAGATTTATTTCCATATATAGTATAACAACATAGTAAAAGAAAAGAGTTCCATTATAACTTTGTTAAATTACTTAAATGGTTTCAGTGATTATTAAAAATTAGATTATTAGAATACAATTTTAATGATTTATTATCTATCATCTGGTTTGTATATAGTATTTTTTTTCCTGCAGCGATTTCCAAGAAACTTTATTAGGAAACATAGTGAAATAGCAAGTCCAGTACAATTGAAGGTGGTAGATGGGTGCACGTTTCAAATTGAAGTAAAAAGAAAAGATGGGCAACTTTGCATGGTAAACTGGCGGCGATTTGCAGAGCAATACTCATTGAAGCCTGGCCATTTTCTACTTTTTGAATATCAAGGGGGTACCATTTTTAGAGTATTCATATTTGATCCTAGCGCCACAGAAATTGAATATGGAAATTCCAACCAGGAAGCAGAAGAAGAAGAAGAAGAAGAAGAAGAAGAAGAAGAAGAAGAAGAAGAAAACTGTGGTGAAAGATTGAATCAGAAACCCTCATTTTTACAAGATTTAATTTAATGCTACTTTTTGAATATATATCAAGTCAAGGGATAGCATCATTTTTTTTATTTGGATAAATAAGGGATATATAGCATCTAATTAATTTCGAGTATTCATATTTAATGCTTGTGTTGTGCCACAGAAACAGAACATGGAAAACCCAACAAGGAAAACGATCAAGAAGAGGAAATTAACTCTGCTGATAGATTGAATGAGACTAACCAGGAAGCAGGGGATTCTCAATCTGTTTTTGAAGGATTGAATCATATTAATCAGGAGGAAGAATCTGATCATCAAGATTATGATTCTGTTGAAATATTGAATCAGACCCCTCCTAGCGACTCGAAATCAACAGAAAATAAATGTCTTCGTCGTAGCAAACGTAGAAAAACAGCTTCGGACAAAAGTAAGAAGTGTAATTCTCTGTTTGAAATTCTGGTTGCAATCATATTAATTAGTTTAACACAACTTAACTCTATGTATGTTTTTCAGATAAAAAAGTTCCTGAAGATGTGTCCGATAATGATTCTGTTGAAATATTGAATCAGACTCCTCGCAAGTCGAAAATGGGGAAGAAACGTGGAGTCAATGCCTCAGCAGAAATGTTGAGAACAGAAAAGAAATGTTGTCTTCGTCAGAAACGTAAAAAAACAACTTCCGACAAAAGTAAGTGTATTCTATTTCTATGTATTGCAATCATATTAAGTTTAACACAAGTTTAATGTTTTAATTCAGATAAAACTGTTTCCGAAGATGTGTCCAGTGATGAAGGAGACAAGGGGAGTTCAAATTCTACCCCTCTTCAAAAAGCCGCAACAGACAATCCCACATTTGTTGTTGAAATGCAATCCTGGATATAAATTGGTAAAAAGCTTATGAATTAATCAATCTTGTTAAATTGAGATGAATTTTGGTTCAAAATATTGTTGTACTAATAATGACTATTAATTTCTTTGCTCTGAACAGATCTTGCCCATAGATTTTATCGAGTACTTGCCAAACAAAACTGGGATTGTAACCCTTTGCACAATGGATGGTACTAAAAAATGGTATGCAAGGTACTTTAATTACAAAACCAACAACAAACACTCAAGAGCAAATATCTATCAAGGTTGGAGGGAATTCATGCAAGGCAATCAATTGAAATCTGGTGATGTTTGTGTTTTTAAGTTAACTGATCACTCAAATATCACATTGAACGTAGATATTTACCGTATTAACCCAGATTCGAATTGCTCTTCCTTCATGGGTAAGTAACAGTCTGTTAGTTGATTTTGAATCTTAGACGTAAACATGATTGATATGATTATGTTATGCTAATACTTAATTTTATCAGGTAGAAATATATTGAAGTGTAATCGAAGTTGTTGCTCAAGCCTGCCATTGACATCCCATGAGAAAGCAACAGCACTTCTAAGAGCTAAAGATTTTGACTCTGATTATCCTTCTTTCAAGGTTGTCATGCAGCCAGCATACTTGGGACGAGGAAGATGGAGATTGGTAAGATTTGATTTCTTACAGAAGCAATTCCAATTCGATTCGAGCAGATTAATGTTATTTTACTTCTCTGGTTGATTGGTTTTTGTGTTCTTACTTGTTCACAGTACATACCAAACAAATTTGTGAAGGAAAACATGGATGTAAAGAAGAAAAAAGTGATCCTTCAAGTTTCAGATGGGAAAACATGGGATGTTGACTTCTCAGTTCTTTCAGTGCCCAGTGGACAGCAAAAACCTCAAATCAGTGGGAAAAATTGGAGGAAATTTGCAGAGCAAAATAAGCTGCATGTTGGGGATGTATGCGTCTTTGAGCTGGTTGACCACACTAATGAAGGAGATTCAATATTCAAAGTCTCCATCTTTTATAGCAGCAAAGTCATTTAGATTTTATGTTTGATTGATTTTGATCATCAGTTGAAAGAAATACATTTATTGGTTGTGAGAGAAATGTTATTGTTCTTAGTTAGTTTAAACTTTAAACACTGCAAAGACTCTTGATCTCAGGATTTAATCAAAATCATTCTGTAAATTATTTCACAAATTTGGTCATATAAAATGAAAGATATTTGGTTTTGGTCCTTATGCAATTATAACTTTTTCAGAAATATCCAAGAACTATGGATAACAGTACAAATAAAATTTAACCTTAATAATGGCAAACACTTGTAATTTTATGGAAGTTTGCAGAAGGCAGATTACTAGTATATATAAAGCCTTTTCTCTGTTTCCTCATGCAACATAAATGCCTGGTTTTTTTTTTAAAGTACATAAATGCAATAAGCTCATTTCACTTTGAATATGACCATGGTTTATATTCTTTCTTCCAAGTTTCAACAATTCTAAAACCCTTTTTTTTTCTCTTTCTAATTGCTTCCTAAAAGAAAATATATGTTGGTAGACTTATTTTCAATTGCTATTTAACCTAAAAGTATAACAAAGTTTCTATATCAAGTTTGATAATGTGAAAGTCATTAATCTGCCAGTAGTTTAGTTTGAAAGTCATTGGAAAATTTTAGATGATCCCTGAGCTTTTTTGCCGACTTTAGTCCTTCAAAAACATTGTGCTAGAAACCAAGTTTTAGAAGTTACTGCTCGAGGTGAGGTAAGTTGGTCATGGAAAAGTATTTTAGCTGGTAGAGAAGAGATAATTAAGGAAGGACTCGGGTTGGAAAGTTGGTAATGGTGAGGATCTTTTTGTCCAAGGTACATAATTACATTTGGAATCCCACACTTTCAAAATCCACCAGCTATTGATAAAACCAGATTTCAGTTATCTCAGTTTATCAATTGGACAACAAAAGAATGGAATATAAGACTGTTAGAAGAATTTGGACTTTCATCCTTTCAGTTTTAGAAGTCTTTTCTTTCTATATATTGCCAATTTCTGGCCTTCATGGTATACATATAACTGTATATAAGATGACAGAATAACTGTTTTCTGGATACATTAAGAGCTGACAGCAACTAAATGCTGCAGATGGGTGTTACAAGCTCTTTACAATCTTAATTGTTGACTAAAAGCATCTCAGTACACAGCATTATTGTACCTACTGGTCCATTCACAGATTTCGAATCCAGAATCAATGCCCAGAAAACATATACCCCGCTATCCCCGTGTGAACATAAATACAACCTTGATAAATATACATAAATAATAGTGTTATTATCTAATAATTCTTCTACAAAAACCAGCACTTGAGACAAACTGCAGAGCTCATTGCCCCATCAGCACTGCTCATTTCGAATCATCAGAACCCTTTGCAGGATGAATCTCCTCCGGAGCAGATGCATTGCGCAGAACTCTACCCATCTGTATTGCAACAGAGGGACGTTCCATGGAGCCTGCTTGAGAGGAACCCTCACTAGCAGAATGTACAGTGCCAGTTAGAGAGGTACCTTCACTAGCAGATTTTAAGGCTTTCCTTTTCTTCGCATTCTGAGCCCAACCGATAAGGCGCCCTTGAACATGCTCCTCAAATATTGCCTTCTTGAATGAGCTTCCCATCTTCAATTCAAAAAGAAAGGGCTTGTAAATTAACTTCCAGATAAGGAATTGAATATTTTGGTTAAAAGAAATGCAACCAACCTGTGTGACAATGGCATAAAGTGGCAGGGTGCTATAACTACAGAGTACCTGAATAACAGCCCTGGAGGAACAAACATAAAAGAAAGAAAAAGGTTGGCCACATAGTTATAATGCGCATATAAGATTCTTGGAAAAATTTTAAAACATAGAAAGAAAGATCACAAAATAACATAAAAGGAATGGTCACTGGGTCTTGCCCTATAACAAGCCTAGGAATGATATAATCCAGTTGACCCATTATGCAGGACTCAAAGCCAAATTGAACCTGCAGATGATGAAAAAAGTATTAGTATGTATGTTATCCAAATTACTATGTGGTTCATACGGCAAAATAAAGACCTAAACTATAAGATTACCCAAATCCAGAAGAAAAATGCCATCTCAAAAGCATTTTGGAAGAGGATAAAATGGATCAAGTAAAGGACAATGCGAGGTCTATTGAACCAAAAGTGTTCATCTGATGGTTGAACCACTAACTCCCCTTCAATGGCTACATGTTTCTCTGCAACCTCATGTGCCAACTGGATAATTACATGTTCAAGCTTGGTGCCCACAGCAAGTAATAGCTGGAAAAGAAATAAACAAATAAGAAAAATAAAAAGAATGGAGGGGAAAAAGAAGAACTTGTATACAAACACAATTAAAATTCCATATTGCAGAGAGATTCTGTGACATATTTGATGAAAGGGCATACTTACAACCTTTTAATGCCAATGAACTTCTCTCAATATGCGTAATTTTTTTTTTCATTTTCTTTATATAGAAATTTACGAGTCTCATTGTTGTCATTGGTGTAGAATGACATTCAAATATCACTTTTTCATAAAATTTTCGGGAATATAATGCAGGTTATTTGATTTACAAAAATTAAATCTAGTTTGTGTTGCTAGATATGTGTTTATTTGTGTGTATGCATATACAAGGGCAAGAAACTTTATTTAAAAACTACTCACAATGAAAGGAATGAATGCTATCCAGAAATATGTATGCCATCCTGCAGAAGGAAATTGAAAAATGTCATCATTATGTTTTATATATTAGTGCTAGGCAGTAATTACACCAAAAGAATCTGACATGCCATAGGAGCAAAAAACCAACAATTCATCTTTTAAGAAACAGCATTTGCCTAATTGATTCTTTCTGTTCATTACAGTGGAAAGATTATCAAAAGACAAAAATTCTCAGAACAGAGAGGAATGAATAATAAATTACTAAAACACTCTAGTTTTAACACCAGAAGACACAGTCCTATATGCCCACCAATGGAATGCCACATAAAATAGTTACAAGTGCTATGAATAGGCATAAAACATGCATCCCCTGTTATACTTTAAGTTAAAATAAATTGTCTTATCAAAAGAATAACTTTTTTTGACAAGACTGTGAATGTAATTGAACATCAAAACATGATAGTGCTAACAGCACAAAGCATCAAAATGTAGTTAGTTGATGATAATCAATGATATTACATACCATGAACATTCAGCAACAAGAATATGACCACAAACACCCACAGATACCAGCTGCAACAAAAATAGAACAAATTAACTGATCAAGACGAATAAGCAAGTAAGCTTTATATAATGTCAGAATATACCTAGTTGGTGTCTACAGAAAAGAAATAATTGACACTGAAATTATCACAAATGCACCCCAAATATCACTTGCCTTATACCCACAACTTGCTTAAAATCATCTTCCAGGGCTCGTATCATATATTTGTGAAAATTAAACTTTGGATTCGACTTGCAATGCATCTGTAATACAAGTAATAAATATTTAGGTAATTGGCTATAGTAGGAACAAGATCACAACCATAACAAAATTCTATTAGAAAACTACTTTTACAGGATAACTTACTGTGATGAAACCTAGCCTTAGTGTCACGTAATCTGCTTTGGTCACAGATGCATAAAATTGCTTAAAAAAAGAATGCTGCAAGAAAACAAAAGGAAAATGAGGAAGGATATCAATGAGTCATGGTTAGAATATCTGCTTCTGAAAAAGTTTCTGAGGCTCAATTAAGATTCCTTCCTTTAATTGTCTTTTAGTATCCAAACTTAGGAAAGAAGAGTGAGACACCACTGAAAAACTCTTATTCTATGAAGGTCATTAAAAAGGGCGGGGCAAAAATATCATTCTGGGAAGAAATAAACCTAATGCATACATGGTCTTTACTTTTATTATCTATCTAATATAGACACAAGCACAACTTCATATTTTATAACACTACAGTAATTTCTTCCAGTTTTTTTCCAACATTGGAAAAATGGTCACTCCCTTGACAATGGATAACAGGAGGATCAAACATAAACTTATTAACCACAAAGAGCAGAAATGAATGCAAGCATGTATACAGACACATGTCTAAATAAAGCATACCAAAATTCCAAACAATGGCAAACACGTGAAATGGTACACCTAAATGTATTTATAAAATCTGTCTTACAAACACCAGGACAAATTCCAACTCCTATCACAAAATTGAAACCTAGGCCATATGTAGACACACATGTGTGCATGAATTTCATATATAGAAAAATTTCAAGGTCTACCTCTCTATTAGATTAATATCCATATCAATTATCCATATGACAGGCAGGGGGGAGTAAGTGGGCAAGAGAAGTGACATTTTAGAATTAACCCATTTTTCTAGTTAAATTGCTGTAGATGTAATGGCAAAAATATTGTATCATATATGAAATAGTAGCTTACCAGCCACCCTAGCACAATGGAATTTTTACCAAAACCCAAAAAGTGCTCTTTGATAAAAGCATGCTGATGGACATGAGTGACTTTTTTCTTCAACACTGCACTAACCCAGTACAACAATTAGAAGCAACAAAAACAAATATGGACTACTAAACCACTACAAAGAGACTATAACAAGCAATAATTCACTCTTTTTTTTTCTTTTCTTTTTCCTCTCTTTTCAGGACCAGGGAGATTGGGTGGAGAAAAGTCAGTATGCCAAAGTCACTTTCCTAGTTAACTCAATCGGTCTATCAATCAGTAAACCATCTAGTACAGCTTTTACGTGATCACTTGGGAATCCATTCAATTTTTTAACTGAATAGTTTTCTTAGCTACAAAAACAGTTATTACAGCAGCTCCATACACTGCATAATTAATCTACTTTGAGATAAGGCTTTCATTAGTTTGCATCCTGTCAACAAACCTTATGGCCATACTTCTACCAGCAGTAAGTAAGTCAATTTTTCCAACAAATGAGGTAAAGGTATCAGTGAAAATATGAGCATTTAGATCAATATTTAACTTTACCCTCCTCTGAATCATAATTCTGTTTTGCAATTTCATCTTCCCAATGCTTCCATTGACGTATCTACATCAACAAACAAACAAAATAACAAACTACTGAAGAAACAAAATAATTATACCACACATAAGCAAATGAAACATATTAGAGTGCCTAGTACCTACCCTTAGCCCTCCAAAAGAAACTGTGAGGACACAGAATGTCACATGGACAACGGCCAGGACGAAGATAAAAATGTGCAGATGATGGAGCGCTTCAGTAGACAACAAGGGTACCTTACCCTGAAGCACAAAAATTATGGAAATAACAAGAGAACTTTAATCAGAGCCAGAAACCATAGTAATATATTGTATTCAATAAGGTAAATGTGATTCATTTGGCATCCTAGATAAATTTCCTGCACTTTTAATGTGCCAATATCATCGAAACTAAGTTATTTACTCTCGTCAGGATAACCTCTCTAACCGTGACAAAAGATGCAATAATTCTGTGTTTATCCTTATTTGAACGTGGAATACAATAACTATTGATGATCAAGCACAAATAACGGTGATAATCATTGATTTAAAAGGTGATTATGTTACCCTCTTAGCACAGTATCCAACTTTGGAAGATTGGACTGTTTCAGCCAGTAGGCGCCTGGTGCGACTGGACAGAGTAGAAGCAAAAAACTTTTGAAAATGTGAGGTGGTAGAAGTGCTATTGGAGCCCTCTGATGTTTCTTCCTTCTTTTGAGGTTTACAGGGAAGCATGGTATCTAATGCATTCTCTGATATGCACATTTCAGAGATCAAACTCTGAGATACTGTTAACAACAGCGATATAAACCCCAAAAGCATCAACTCTGCCAAAAATAACTCCACCCATTTCAAAGTTAGAATTCAGAAAATGACAAAAAGAATTTCCAAATAACAAATAAAAAACCATTTTTCTACATAAAGATTCAAAAGAGCATGAAATTTTCACATCAATATCTAAATAACAAAAATATATATTTTCTCCTAACATAATAACAAGATCATCTTTTCCCCGATTTACTCCTACAAGAGAGACAGAGACAAAAAAAAAAAAAAAAGGGACATCTATAAATTTAGATACAAAAAGTTTGCAACTTACCCATTTTAACTGTCCCCTCTAGGAAACTGTGTATAAATAGATAAAAAATAAATATGGTTGCCTTGCCTTCTTAAAATGCAGAATTTGAAGAAGGGAAACAAATAAAAACTTTCTTGAACACATCCATCAATCCGGCCAAAAAAAAAACACATCCATCCAAATTTATCTTCTTATATTAACAAAATTAAACATAGAAGAAAAAAAAAAGGAAGAGAGATAAGAAATGGGTTACCTTCTTTAAGTTTCTGAAGAGCCTCGTAGAGTGGTTTTTGATTTTTGGTCTTCAATTTGTTTCCAAGACAATGAAGAAGACGCTCGGCAGCCAAAGAAACGGCAACAATAACAGTGCAAACAGCTGCTAAAATCCATGTTGGTGTATACTCCAACGATGTCCCTTCTTCACCTCCTCCAGCCATTTTTCTCTCCCAAAAGTTTCTTCCTCTACCTCTTCTTCCTTCTCTTCTCACAAGTGTCCCTATTATAGATTTGGACCTGGTTCTATATCTCACTTCTCTCTTCTGTCAAGGACACCCAAAGGCCAAAGGGGGCCAAAATTTTAGTTATATTTAATTTAATTTAACTTGTACTAAACTACTAATATCTCTGCAAGACTGTATCAGTTTTCTTTTCTTTTTTTTTTTTTTTTTTTTTTTGGTTAAGCACTAAGCACACGTACAAAAACGTTGGTTGGCTTTTCTTAAGTTTTTTTTTTTTTTTTTTTCAAACTAAGTTTCTTTTTTTTGGCCAAGTTTGTAGGGTCATTGACTCATTGTAATAATGTTAGGTTAGGAAATGTAATGTATGGTTTTGGACTTTGGTTTCACATTTTCATGCTGGATAATATAGTATCATGTTGCATGTGACTTTATATGGGGAAACTTGTCTTTTTGTAATTTTTTATTATTATTTTTGTTTATTATCAGTATTATATATAGTTACCTCAAAAAAAAGTATTATATATAGGATAATATTATATTGGTAATTGGTATTAATATATGAATATAAACTTGAATTTAGGAAAAGGAATAAGATAAGGTGAAAAATGGTGAAGTTGGAATATTTTGTCTCTTCTTTGTTAGATTTCATACAACCAAATACTATATATACACCCAATATACTGTATGATGATGAAAAATAAACAAGTAAACACAAACAAATTAATTTGCTGTGATTCTTCAAAAAAAAATTTGCTATGAGAGTTAATCTAAGATAGCTAAACCGTAAAACTTAAACATATAAAACTTCAAGATTTAAGAAGTATGCACATCTACAAAGTGATAAATTATTTAATTTAGATGATGTTTAGAACTTTAGATACTATTATCGTTTTGTTTTCATGTCTTCTAAAAAAAATACTATAGTTTTATTTTATTATTACAAGGAAACAATAAAAAGAAGACAAGAAGACAAGAACAAAAGAAATGGACCCAAGGATTTGGTTAAATTTTTTGGTGGAAATGATTTAGTTGACTTGGGTATTAAGTAGAGGTTAATCACACTTGTAGGGCTAATGGTATTTTTTCTTTTGCATTTTTTTTGGATTAGGTTACTTAAATCTTGAACAAGATAATGAAATAAGGAAAATTGGAAAACTATTCAACACAACAAAAGTAAAGTTAAGCACACTGTGTACACATGCGATAGATATTTAAGGGTTTATATGTGTTCTTTAGGGAATAGATTTTAATTTTAAATACAAAATTAATTAATTAATGGTGTATGTGTCAACTCCTTAACCCATTTATGGAGTCTAAACTTTACACTGATAATATATTGTATAATCAATCATCCATAAAATTCATGAAATAAAATAGAGGGAAATTATGTTAAACTCCACTGATGACAACAGTGGAGGTTTTTTTTTTTTTGGACAACAGTGGAGTTTAACAGAATGTATTTGCTGGGTTGAATGGTTGACATGTGTCTCTTAGGGAATAAATATGAATATTAAATATTTAATTAGGGAAAATTATTCAATATACTGTTAGTGGAGTTTAGCAGACTGCATGTGTGAGTCTAGAATGGTGACATGTGTCCCCTAGGAATTAGATTGAACTATTTAAAGTTTGATTAATTCAGAAAACGGACACGTGTCAACTCCTCACCCCGCTTGTGGAGTCCAAATTTTACACTGAGAGTGTATCAAATAATTACCATTCAAATAATTATAAAATGGATAATTGCTCAAATAAGGGTCTAACGTTTGCCAAAATGCTCAGATAAGGGCATGATCTTTTAATTTGGCCAAATAAGGGCCTAACATTTGCCAAAATACTCAAATAAGGACCCGGTCTTTTAATTTGGCCAAATAAGGGCCTAACGTTTGCCAAAATGCTCAAATAAGGGCCTGACATCGAAAATTCTCACGCGTCATCCAAACTTACGCCAGACCCTTATTTGAGCATTTTCGATAACGTTAGACCCTTATATAGCCAAATTTAAAGATTGGACCCTTGTTTGAGCATTTTTTATAACGTTAGGCCCTTATTTGGCCAAATTAAAAGATCAAACCTTTATTTGAGCATTTTGGCAAATGTTAGACTCTTATTTGAGCAATTAGCATTTTATAAAATGGAATACATTTTAACCGGAGTCCAAAAACTCCAAGACAGTCGGTGTATCGAATAATAAAAGGTTTTTTTTTTTCCTTTGATTTCTATGTGTTCTATCTTTTTCGTTGTTGTCTTTTTTTGGGGGGCTTTTTTCTTTTTGGCAACCGTCATTTTTGTTGTTTTTATTGCTTTTATATTACGATTTCATTTCATTTGCCTAGTTTAAATTTGTAGCAAATAAAGTCATGTGTCTCCGCGGAAAAAAAGAAAAAAAGAAAAAGCCATGTGTCATATGCAACTGAGTTGTTAGCTCAATTGGTAGGTGTTTGAACCGTGAAATCCTGGATTCAAGTCTTATAGAATGTGAGTTTAGTTTCTAATTTGTTTATTTGTATATTTGGTAGGTAGATTGTTTATTTATGGTAGTTTCTTAGTTTGAGTTGAATTCTCATTCAGATGTCTAGGCATATAGAGATTTATTCGGATTGTAATGAGATTTCACATGTACTTACCAAAAAAGTCATGTAGTCATATCTCTTATAGAGATCTAAATTTATAGATGTATTATAGTATAATTTACTAAAGAGATATACTCCCTCCATCCCATATTATCTGCCCTTTTTGAGATTTTTTTTGTCTCAAATTATCTGTCTCATTTAGATAATCAAAACAATTTTGACTAATTTTTACCTTTATTAAATGTAGGAAGAAAAACACATACTAAGTAATTTCGAGGGTAATATTGTAAAGTATAGTAAAAGTTGTATAGAATTTTGTGTTCGACTATTTTCTTAATATTGGTGATATGGTTAAAATTGACCGATAATATGAGACGAATGGAATAATAAATTACTAGTAAATGTTAAAAAAATATTTTTTAAATTACTTGTAGACACTTTATCATTTATGGTTATATATATTATAAGATGATTATACATTTAGACTACACATGCGGGGTTATGATTGTCATGTGTCTTTTAGGAAATATTAGTTTTTTATAGGTCAATTCTTAAACTTTGCATGTATTGTTTGCTAACCTCCATTAATGGTGTATTGTTTAATAATAATAACAATAATAATAATAATAAAACTAAATTATGAAAAGTGAAAATGACCCAATTAGATGAAATGTATATTTTCTTCATCTTTAATATTTGAAAACAAGAAGATACTATTTGTAAGATGGGAAAAATAAAAAAGAAAAGCTTTAAAAAAATTTATTATTGAAACAAGCCATTTTCAGTTGAAGGGTTATTGCTGCTTTGTGGGGCATGGAATCTATCCATAGAATTATTGATCACACAACTTTGCTAGGGAATAAATACCAACTAAGCCTTGAGAACATGTTGTTGAAAAGGCAAATGCAAAACATATCTTATATCATATGACATATGGCCACAAAACAAATATGAATGTCTGGTCTGCTGGCTGCTGTCCTTTGGGTTCTTTTTAATGTTTTGGATACTTCTTTCCTTTCTTTTGCTTTATATTTATATTTTTTTCTTTACAGGTCTGATCTTTAATTCTTTATGTAAATAGTAGTATCTAATTATCTACTTGTCCCATGGCTGACACCATGCAAATGATGCAATAAACATATACACTTGCTTTTACTTTTCCTTTCTTCTTTTTCAAATTAATTTTTTAATTACATCATTCTTTTAATATACTGTCATATATGTAACAGTGTGTGATACATTAGATGCCACACATAACAGAAAGAAACAAATGTGTACATTCCCTTTTTGTCTTTCTCTTCCTCACATCACAAGTCACAAACATATTCTTTAACTTAAAACAGAATAGTTAGTTAAAAATTTAGTTACTACTTCTTAAGATTTACTGATCATTATATTTATTTAATTATTATTCTCTTCTAAATATAAGATGCAAAATGATTTTGCTTTTTTTTAGAATAAATGATTTTGCTTTTTAAGATTTTTGGTATTTTGATTATCACATTAAATTTTAATTTAATTTTAAAATTGAGTTTACCTAAATTATATATATATGGATGTAAAATTAAAATATTGAACTCCTACTCTACATAACGAGAATGATTTAATATAATCGTTATTTTTAGTTTTTACTCATCATTGAATCTATTAATGTACTCATTGGTGGTTTTTATTTTTGGGTATTCTTTACCCAAAATTAAATAATGAATGGAGAGAAAAAGACAAAAAGTAGAAAATAAAAATGACAAAAGAAAGTAAAAAGACAAGTAATTAAAGAAAGTTATCAAATAGTAGTTTTTTTTTTTAAAAAATAAAACTCAAATTCAGTTATATACTACTACTAAATAGATACATATGTCAAATATTTATATGAAAGTGATATATATACTACCTACTATATTATTCATCCAATAATCAATTTGTCATCCATTCACCAAAAAAAAATTGTCATCCATCAAGTGGTTTTTGCTTTCATTTATATATGTATTATAGCAAGTAATTAATGAACTACTATATTAAGTAATCTTATATCAAAATCAGATATTGTCAATGACTCAATATAGCCCTTTAACAATTTTAATAAGCAATCAAATTTTAAGCTTAATATAATTTTTTAGGAAAAATTCCAATTAGGTATATTCAAGTTAAAATTAATCATTGGTTGATGGTATACCGAAATGTCATCAACATTTGGTGTAATGGTTAAATACATCATTTATAAGTGTATTGTGTCTTTTATTAGACAAAATTACCCTTGTAGCTTTAGACCATTTCTTTTTTGGCACGAAGCTTTAGATCGATCACCCATCTTTACTCTGTTTGGTTTTCATCTTTAACTTCCTCTCATTTGAACAAAAAAAAAATCTTTAACTTCCTCTCATGAACTTCAAATAAAACTCTGAATCCAGCCGCCAGCCTTCATGATGCCGGCATCATTGGTTGCTCTCTATAATTGGACAAAATGTTACTCGATGCCAGATTGGTTTTTCTCAATTCAAACAAACAAATAATTGGTTTTTCTCAATTCAAACAAATAACAGATCTTATTCATACGGATTTGCCTGGCTTCTACTCTTGTTCACATAGATTTGCCATTTTACCAAATTGAACATTTTTATCAATAAAACACTCCACGCCTTTCATATGGCAGCCAAGCCTTTCTACTCTACAGTTACCAGAAACCATTTTCCCCGTGTGGGTAAAGTTACATGGAGTCGCACTTGAATTGTTCACAAATACTGGTTTGAGTTACATTGCTAGTGCAATTGGAGTACCTCTTTACATGGACAAAAGCACTGCTGAATGTGAGCGACTTTCCTATGCTAAAGTATGCGTTGAAGTTGATGTAGGAACTCATATCCCATCTGAAATTTCAGTCAAGCTCCCATCAGGCTCAATCATTAAAGTTGGAGTTGAGATCCCTTGGATGCCAGCTAGGTGTATAAAATGCAAATCCTTCAGTTATTCTGAAAAGCTCTGCCCTGAAAAAGGTAAACAAGCTATGCAACAATGGCTGCCTAAAGTCTCTGAGCAAATGGACAGGGGAAATGCTCTGAAACCAGCAGATATACCCTCTTCTTCGCACTCGAATGAGCAATCTATTGGCACAATTAATATCATTCTTGAGGCAGAAGCAGGAAGTTCTCTATCTACCATCCAAGAGAAGCATCAAACTCTTGAGAAGCATCAAGACATGAACAAGAACTGTGATGATCTTACACCAGTATTACTTGTCCAATCTAAACCAAAAAGCCCAAATTCTACTCACACATCTGGGAAGGATACTAAGCTAGAGAATACTAGTAGCGCGGGAAACCGGTTCTCCATCTTAGACACTGTAATTGCCGAGGAAATAGCCCATCCCAATCTTGAGTTAAGGAAGGAAACTATAAATCCCAGGAAAGCTAGAGCAGCATCTGCTGGTGTTACACATGCTATTCAACAAGCCCTCCCTAGAAAAAAGAATACAACAAAGTCCAAAGGGCAATCACGAGGTGATAGTAGATCTACTATCGAAGGTAACCTACCTGCACCTTCTTAATGAATATTCTAGTATGGAATGTTAGAAGATTGAATAAGCTTCAAAAACAGAAGCAAGTTATTAGTAGATTAAATTTACTCAAAATTGATATTGCTTGTTTGTTGGAAACTAGAGTCAGGAAAGAAAATATGCAGCATATTTTAGACTCTTCTTTTCGTGGTTGGAATTTAGTTCATAATTATGATTTTGCTCATAATGGAAGAATCTGGATATTGAGTAGAAATCTTGATGTTGGGAATACAGTCATATGCACAGATCAATCCATTACAATTACTTTAGCTCATGAAGGGAAATCCTTTTACTTCTCTTCAATATATGGTTTGAATAGGGGAATTGAAAGAAGAAATTTGTGGAAACATATCAGCACATTAAGTAGCCAATTTTCTACATCTCCATGGATTTTAGCCGGTGACTATAACATCTATAAGTCCTGTAATGAAAGCTCAGATTTCATTTGAAGGAATGAGTTCCTCTTCTGATATGAAAGATTTCCAAGAATTTCTTGTGCATAACTCTTTGTTTGATCATGCTTATACTGGTACATTTTTTACATGGTGGAACAAAAACCCGGTAAACCCTCTGGCTAGGAAGCTTGATAGATTTCTCATAAATTCCTAATTCTTTTGTTGAGTTTCTTGCTCCTGAATGTTCTGATCACGCACCAGCTTTGATAAATCTAGATAAGGCTCTGTTTTCTTCCCCCAAGCCTTTCAAATTCTTCAATTTTCGGACACAACATGAAGATTATTTGAAGATTGTCAAGGAATCTTGGACAGAACCCATATCAGGGAATCCCATGTTTGTTTTGCATTCTAAATTGAAGCGACTCAAAGTATGCTTGAAGAAGCTTAATCGAAAGCACTATAGTCATATATCAGCCAAAGTTCAGGATAAGAAGCAGGAACTGATGGTTGTTCAGAAAGATTTGCTCAGTCCAAAAATCAATCCAGAACTGATTGAAAAAGAAAAACATATTGTGGCAGAGCTAAACAACTTAATGTTAGCTGAGGAAAAGTTCTTCAAACAAAAGTCAAGGATCAACTGGCTTAAAGCTGGAGATCAGAACACAGGTTTCTTTCACAAAGTAGTGAAGTCTAAGCAGTCTAGAGGAACTATCAAACTTCTGATTGGGTCGAATGATGAAAGTTTGGAGACTAATTCAGAAATTTCAAATGAAGCACTTGATTACTTCAAATCACAGCTCGGTAGTCCCTCATCAGGAATTCTTGACTTTCCTGTGGAGGCTTAAAAAAGCTTTTGCCTTCTATCTCTGACCAAGAATATCACAAGCTGCTGGAACCAGTTACAGATGAGGTAAGGTCAGTTATGTTCTCTATAGATAGTGAAAAATCACCAGGCCCTGATGGTTTCACATCACACTTTTGTAAAACTGCTTGGTCTATTGTTGCTAATGATGTTACACAAGCTATTCAAGACTTCTTTAACTCTAGTTCTGTGCATAGAGCTTTGAACTCTACTATAATAGCCCTTGTTCCCAAAGTCCCAAATCCCACAAAGATGACAGAATTTAGACCTATTGCTTGTTGTAATGTGATTTATAAATGCATTACAAAGATATTAGCTAATCGGCTCAAGGAATGCTTGGCTTCTATCATTAGTAAGAACCAGTCAGCTTTTATAGAAGGTAGAAGTATGCTAGAAAATGTTCTTCTTGCTCAAGAAATAGTTTCAGGCTACCATAGAAAGCATAACTCCCCCCGTTGTGCCTTAAAGATAGACTTAGGAAAAGCTTTTGACTCCCTAAATTGGAATTTCATCATAAAAGTGCTGCATGCTATTGGCTTACCTACAAAATTTGTTGACTGGATTTCAACTTGTATCACCTCTCCTATGTTTTCAGTAGCTGTGAATGGCAGTCTGGTTAGCTATTTTCCAGGGGCTAAAGGTGTAAGGCAATGCGACCCACTCTCGCCATACCTTTTTGTGATGTGCATGGAAGTTTTATCTCAATTATTGAATAGGGCAGCGGCTAAAGGTGTGTTCAAATACCATCCGAAATGTCACAGGATTGGTTTGACGCATCTAGCCTTTGCCGATGACTTGCTTATCTTCTCTCATGGATCCAAGACTTCAATCTTAGCTATTATGTCTATTTTGCAAGACTTTTCTCTCCTCTCTGGGCTACAAGTGAACAATGCTAAATGCGAGATTTTTTCAGCTGGAATCACACAAGAAGCATTACATGATATTCACAAAATCTCAGGTTTCAAGCTCGGTAAACTGCCTGTGAGATATCTAAGGGTTCCCCTCATCGCTAGAAGATTGAATCCACGAGATTGCGAACCTTTGATCGAAAAAATAACTGCTAGAATCAATAGTTGGTCAGCAAAGCACCTGTTATATGCTGGAAGGCTTCAACTCATACAGTCTGTTCTATCAAGCATGCAAAATTTATGGTGCAACCACTTTATTCTTCCCCAAAAGGTCATAAAAAAAGTTATTCAGCTATGTTCTGCTTATTTTTGGAATGGTTCTGCAGGAAAAGCCTCTGGTGCTAAAGTTAAATCGGAATCGGTGTGCAAACCCAAAGCGGAGGGAGGCCTAGGCCTTAAACATGTAAGAGAATGGAACATTGCTTGCATGATTAAGGTCATTAGGCTCATCTTGATAGACTCTGGCTCTTTATGGGTAGCATGGCTGTAAGAATATGTTTTTAAGCATAACTCTTTTTGGACCTATCATCCCTCCAGCACTACCAGTTGGGCATTGAAGAAACTAATACAACTTAGGCCTCTTGCTCAGACTACACTACAACAATTGACTGGAAACTTTAAGATTCAGCATGCTTGGCAACAACTTAGAGCAAAACAACAAAAGGTTAGTTGGCATAGACTGCTGTGGTATTCTGGTCACATTCCAAAGCATACCATTGTTGCTTGGTTAGCAATATTAAATAGACTACCTACTAAGGATCGTCTATCAAAGTGGGGGCTTGCTATAAATGATAACACCTGCCTATTATGTAAGCAAAATCCAGAAACAAGAGATCATCTCTTCTTTACATGTAGTTATTCAAATGAAATCTGGTTGAATGCTCTAAGACTATGTGGTTTAAGTAGAAGGCCACTATGCTGGAATTCTGAGTTGCAGTGGGGGACAACAAAGCTAAAAGGTAAAGCTCTTATCACTCTTATTTGTAAGCTTGCTTGGAATGCAACAATTTACTTTACATGGCGTGAAAGGAATGATAGATTGTTTGGAAAGCCAAAAAATAGTCCATCTCAGATTTTATCGAAGATAGCAGCCATAGTACAGATGAGATTGCATAGCTTGGAAAATATTGCTGAAGATCATGTTAATCTCCAACTCTGTAAAGATTGGGGATGTTGTGCAGACATTTTTAGTTAGTATTTCAAACTTTGCTTGATTATTTTAACTTGTACAAATGAGGATGTAGATATTGTACAGTCAAACTTTTCTATACCGTTGCAGTGTTTTAACATTGCTCTTAGATGAATGAAGATAACATTTCATCCAAAAAAAAAAACAAAATAATAGTTCTTTAAAATTTATTTGGATTATATATTTTCTTCCCTAAGAACTTTGCTTTTATCTTTATTCTTTGGGATCTGGAGAGATTTTATGTGGGGTTTTTTTTTTCTTTTTTATGGATTATATGAGAGAGAGTTAGACCTTCTGGTTCTGGTTTAATAAGAGAGAAAATTGATATGAATTTGATGATAATATATAGAGGAGGTTTGTGCAAACTAGGTAAAAAGTTTACAAAATTTACAATAGTCCAAAGGTTGAAATGAAATCGAAGGACATCACCAAAAAACAAAACAAAAGGCAACAGTGCAACACCAAATGCAGAAGACGACGGGCTTTGTCTTTTTGAAGGGTAATTTTGATAATTGATTAGATTCAATAATGATACCATTACACCAAATAATGATCGTTACACCAGGCATAGATCACTTTCCCATATACCCACCCAATCATGGATTAATATGTTTTGCAATACACCTAAATGGAATTCTCCCAATTTTTTCATATCGACCAGTACTAGTGCTATTTTATTTATTCACAAATCTAAATGCATGTTTTTTTATTATATATTCATTCCTCAAAATTTTAACAAACCATAAATTTCATAAATATATTAATTAATAATTAGTACTTTTCTTTTAAGTGCAAAAATTTTTTTTCAATGATATAACGGGGATATGACGAATATTACAATACCAAATCGATCATATAACTATATAACTATATAATATACTTTTTTTAAAAAATGCACTTTTTTAAAAGGAAAAAATGCACCTATATTATCA